>JAOVVB010113209.1:0-12716 GCA_028570985.1 Heterobranchus longifilis
ACATGCACGCTTAAATACATATCCTATAGACTCCTACACCTACATATGTTTATACATAATAATAATAATAATAATAACTTACATAACTTAGGGAGATTCAGACCATAAAAAGAATAAAATAATGAATCTCACCTGTTTGAGAAGACATCGTAGATACCAACTTTACCATCGTCTGTTCCAAAAGACAAGGATCCTTCTTTCTTTGGGTGCCACGCCAGCTGCAGAAGAATGGAAACATAATCTAATATTTGTGTCATGGAGAGTTTGTGAAATGAGTAACGGCGGTTGATAACAGAGGACGCTTCCTGCAAAACAAACACTTGAAGTCTACCCTGATCATAGTAATCCCGTGCCTGCTCTGGAACAGATATTGGCTCTTCATGAGATGCCTCGTATCATTCAGCCATCAGCCTCAGACATGATGGGGGTTACAGTGAAAAATTAAAGGATGTTTAAACTGATAAATTACAGTCTGAATCATAGCACGTTTACAAATAAAATGTTCCTTTTGAATGTTATGGCTGTGAGCGGCTGATAGGAGTCTGTTGTCTTATCAGCAGCTCAGTGGAGGATTTTATTAAAAAGCAGGGAGGTGGGGAAAACTAGAATCACAGCTGTGCGGTTGTATGCCTCCGCCTCCGTCAGTTTACATTCATGTCTGTCCAGATTCAGAATATATGTAGTGAAGACTTTGAAGGAATTTTTCATAAAAAGGTGTTTAGTGTATTTTTGGCGAAACGTGGACACTTCACACACATGTTGAACCCGGCAGCACAGAAGATCTAAACAATCAGCACAGTTTCAAGATTAGTGTCACTGATTCAGTATCCGACCAAATGTCTCCCCTTCTGTTCCTGAGTTATGCCGCTAAATAATGGACAGAAAAGTGTTTTTGCAGATTATGATGATGTCACAGTGAATTTGACCTTTGACCTTTTGGGTATAAATCATCATCATTTCATAATTTTATCATATTAGACATTTGTGTGACACGTCATGATTAGCGTATGAATTCTTGAGTTTTGGCCAAAAACTTGCCTTCTGACCTCCAAAATGTAATCAGTTCACCCTCGAGTCCAAGTGGACGTTTGTGCCAAATTTTAAGTAATTCCTTTGAGGCGTTTGTTTGTCATTTTTCATGCTAAAACATTTCATGGTTCCCAGCTTTATAAATGTTAAGATTTGCATTTGAATTATTTTTTTAATAACTTTTTTCTGCATTGAGCACTTTTACTTTTAATACTTTAAGTGCATTTTCCTGATTATACGTACATACTTTTACTTAAGTAACATTTCCTTCATCACTGTTTAAAAGTAGCAACAGTCATAAATCATGTATAGAAAAAAATCTATATATATAATCACACTGTAGCCCTCTGAAATGCATCGTAAGGTGCTAAGAGATTCACATTTAGACAGGAGAAACATTTTCTTTGGTTCTTTTTCTCACTGCTCTGAGACTCCTAATGCATTTCAGAAAACTTCAGTCCCCATATGAAATACAACTATTCTGTAAATTGTTGTCATTAATTCTGCATGTATCATACCACAAATAAAAAGATAATGACAATAACATCCAGTAGAAGTCAATATGGGTAAAAAAGTTTTTTTTACGATGATGCACACAGAGATTTACTGAAACATCTTACCGCTGTGACCTTGGACTTGATGCCCTGCCAGAAGGACCTGGTGTCGTACTGGTTCTGGGTGGTCAGCGTGTTCCACACCCGGATCATGTTGTCACCGACGCCCAGCGCCAGACACCCCGCGCCCACCGGAGAGAACGTCAGGGCGTAGACGAAACCGCCCAGCGTGGGCAGAGTCCAGCAGCACTCCAGAGAGGACAGGTCCCAGCATTTAATCTGGTAGAGCATAATGAAAAAATAAGAAAAATAAAAAGTCAATAAAGCAGCTTGCTGAAAGCATTCCTTTTGGTAAACTTCACATTAAGCTCATAACGAATGGTACATTTCCAAACTAGAATTACCACTGTGCGGTTGTATGCCTCCGCCAACCACCCCAGTTGCACTTTACATCCATGTCTGTCCAGACTCATATTAAGTGGTTTTTTTTGTTTTTTTTCAATGTTGACAAATTCAGACCTAAAAATTCAAGATTCGAACAACACACACGACCCGAACCGTTTCTAGCGAACTGAATGTTTTGGATTTTTTATGTGAACCATCCCTGTTATAAACAAAGCAAACTTTTCCAAAGCAGGAGTCCCACCTCTCTGTCCATGGAGGTGCTGATGAGCAGCTCTCTGTCGTCCTGCAGGACTGAACTGGTGTTGAAGACGATCCTGCTGTGGTTCTGACCCTCTGAGGATGTCCCGAACAGAGTCCACCTCTGCTTCCCTGTCCTCGTCAAGTCCCACATCACCAACTCACCACTGGGGACACACACACACACGTTCCACAGTTGAGAATATGTAGTGCCAAATGAAAGCGCTGTCTGATGGTGAAAATATTAAAAATATAGCGTACATTTAAACTGATGTATTATGATCTTAGGGGGGCCTTCTTTAGATGGCTAATAATGTCTAATACGTGTTTTTCTCATGTCCCTGTGACGGGCCGACCGCCGTCGTATGAAGGTAACATACTAACTATGCATGACTACCTCGTACAACCCCACTTCAAAACATCCGAACTATCACTTTAAGGCAGGAAAGTCATTAATTAAAGGGTTATAAATGCAAAATAACTGGTCACATTTACATGTCGGCTTCCTCTGATGTTCTTACTGATAACACGTGTGTGTGTGTGTGTGTGTGTGTGTGCGCGCGTGCCTGAAGCAGCTGGACACAAGTTGTGTTGGTCGTCCCTTGGGCCAGTGGACGTGGAGCCAGAGTCTCTCTTTGACCCCGGGGTCGACTGCAGAGCCTCTTTTCTTCAGATACGGCAGCTTCAGAGTCATCACACCTGTGTGGGGGGGGGGGGGGCAGGAGGAGAGAGGATACAGAGAGGATTACACAAGATCATCCACTTCCATCTCTCTTAAAGGACAGCAGCAGTGTGACTGTGAGAGTTCTCTGTGGATTTGAGCTGCTTGTTTCCATAGAGAGCCCCAGAGATTAAGTATTTTTGTAGGCCGACCAGGAAGTTAGCGTCGTTGGGATTTTTCCACTGGATTATTGCAGAAAATAAGCTCTGTGGCAAACAAGTTCATGATACTTATGTTTTGTTCAGCAAGATACTCTTCACATATGGACACTTTTATGATTTTAGAAGCGTAAATGCTGTTGTCAGAAGTAAAAAACTAATGTTAGGAGTCTAAACGAACTCCCCAACGTTTCGCACTTTGCCGTCCTACGTCACCATCGCCCTACTAGCGACAAATTGCTAGCTAGCTAACATAGCATAATACTGTCCTGAGTGATAACGTCTGCTAACTCATCCAGACTCCCAGGGCTGGTCTGGATGGTAAACTGTCTGGCTTCAACTTTGAGCCAAAAGTACATTCAGAATTTCTATACTTTTATCATTTTTTCCTGAACACTGACAAGATGAAAAACCTTTTTTGTTTTAATTATAAATGAACAATTTAATAGTCTGTCAATATGTTTTGGGGCTTCTTTTTTAATGACCTACAGATACCTTATAAAGGCTTTTTCACTTTGACATGAATAGCCATCAGGAGGAAATAAAATCCTGGATATTTGCAGCTTCGATACAAACATCTGCCTTAAGACATTGATGCTGATCAAACCTCGGCTGAATCTCTTACTTTTTCCTTTGGCTGAGCTCCAGATCCTCATTGTCTGGTCTTTGCTCCCAGATGCAAGATAGCAGCCCTTCTCGTCTCCACTGGTTGCTATAGGATGAAAAAAAAATATACATATATGGTTTTTACATTACAAGTTTCCATAACATTTTTTTCCTGTCAAAATGTAGTTATCTGTGCAGAATTAACACACATTGAAAAAGAAAAAAATAGTACAGCATTGAGAAACGTTGCTTGCAACAGAGTTGTGCACTAAACCAATGCAGGACTGGTGTGTTTTTTACCTTCACTGTCCTCAGGTCTGCTGTAGAGGGCATCCTCGCTGGCCAGTGGCGACCACGCCAGCGAGTGGATCTCATCGTCGTGCCCGCGGAGACGGTGCATCACCTCGCCTTTCTTACTCACATCGATCAGCACGATCATCCCGTCTTTGTACCTTAGACAGAATGATGACAGCACGGTCACCGTCACTGATATTTACATTCTACTCAGGTGCTAAAGGTTGAATTTCACTAAACTTTAGAAATGTTTTCTACTGTCACCGTCCGTGACCATTGAAACAGGGAGTCTTCAGATGTCAGATTTGAAATACACTATAAGGCCATTTTTAAGGAAAATGTAAAGAAATCTAAGTTTTGTGGATTCTAGGAAAAAAATCTTTTTTTATTTATTATTTATTCAGGGCTTTCTTTCTACAGTCAGGTATCACAAGTTCACAATGACAGATGATTAAATTGAATGAATCAAATTTAATCCCTGGTATTCATAAAATAATATAAGACATATAAGTCTTTTGGAGAGTATGAAATAATTTCCATCTAGGTTCATAAAGAAAGTAAGCCCCACTGAAAGTTTGGCATTTTGGGCGTCGCCCTCTTGGTCTTTTGCAGCCCGACGTGACCATATTTGGATGAGAAGGCAGAGCTGCAGAGAATGAACATCATGCTGTACTGAAGAAGACTTGAAACTAGTGATTGAGACCATAAAGTCATTAGGAAAATGTTTACTGAGGTAATTAATAAAGTGAGAAGTCAGCTCATTTTCTGGTCATTTGAGAGAATGCAGGTTTTAAGGCATTTCTCCATTGTCTTCACTTTTTCAGTTTTTTCTTCTGATTTGAATTTCTGGACTTAAAGAAAATGATGTAACTTCTTACCCCACAGCCACAGAGCTCCAGGTGTGAGGGGAGCAGGTGAGGCAGAAGATGGTCCTGGGCTCAGGGAAGAAGCTGGCCGTGTCTCCTGTGTTGTACCAGTGACAGACCACAATGCCCTTCTCATCCCCCGACACCACCAGGTTTTTATCCACCGGAGACCAGTGCACCGCTGTGACGGGGCTCTGTGTGTGGAAAAAACAACTGTTGACGCTGTTATGTCAACTTTATTTTACGAGTCAGGCTCCAGTGGAAAGGTTTTATTTCTTACGATGTGTCCAAGGTTTTTCTGCCTTCACATGAAATAAGGAAACAGGCTTTTTTCATTCTTTTCAATTGGCAGTCAGCACACCCCCAGTTTGGAGAAACAGACAGGAGTCCTGACACAGAAGCTAAGCAATGTACTGCTGTGGACAGGGGCATCAGAAAAAAATATTTTAGTCACCTAAAAAGGGCACACCTAAAAAAAAAAATATCTCACCTTGCTGTCAGACAGCCGTGTTTAAGTTTATATGGGGGAACTGAAGCCGTTCTATCCTCTCGTCAAAGCCACCAGACTCCTTTGACAAAAACAGTCATTTTACCTTGCAGAACACGAGTTGCTGGACTACTGCTGCCTCCATTGGTTAGGTTGTTTGTGTTATTGTGTGACATTATTGTGGTATTTTAAACAAGTTAGGAACTAACAAAACTAACAAACATACTAACTGATTGAGGCAACGGTAGACCAGCAACTTCCATGTACTGCATGTCAAAGGAGTCTGTTGGATTTGAAGAGAGCGATATAATGGCTTCAGTTTCCCCTGTGTAAACTTAAACAGGGCTGTCTGACAGCAAGGTAAAGCTGTGAAACTATTCTAAATATAGCATATACTTAAACTGATATTGATTTTTTTAGGTGTCTAAAATACATTTAGCTGTGTGACCCCATCCACAGCAGGACATTTCTTAGCTTCTGTGCCTGTCCTCCTGTCTGTTTCTGCAAACTGGGGGCGTGCTGACCGCCATCTACTGTAGATAATACACTGACTATGGATAACTACCTCGTACAACCCCACTTCAAAAGATCCAAACTATCCCTTTAATATTCTCCTCAACACCTGATTACTATCTTAGTCTGAAAATATTGTTAGAACTGAAAGAGGACATGATATGAATCTGCTCTCAAAGATGGAAGCCTCGCCATCCTGTCAGTCTGCGGCTTTTATTTTTCAGATCAAACCACAAAGAAATTATCCCTTGAAGGCATAATTTGAAGCAAATAATGGAAAGTAAATAAGCAATGCCCTTCCTAACCTTGACAACGGTTATAAAAAAAAAAGCCCTCCAGAGAGTCATTGAATTGTTGCAGAGAGGCTTGGAAGATAACTGTAGAAATCTGTGCCGTCTGTTCCCCTGCAGAGTTAAAACTGTCCTCCACATCTTGTCCAGCTCACATGGTTAGCTTTCTCTCTGCACACCATGACGACACAAAAATCTGAAACCATCTGCCAGGGTTCCTACATATTTTCCATTTCAAAATTCCAGCCTTCTCAGTAGATTACATTGAAGACTTTTGCCCTTGCGTATGGCTTTCAATTTCCGCCTCCCCCATGTTGGAGATGTTGAACGATTTTACACTAATTTTGCATCTAGCTTTCTTTTCCCATTTGGAATCCTTCACCAACCATTCTTTATATTTGGGATTGTTAAGCCAGCCCTCGAAAAACTTGCAATTACCCGATGTGTCTGTCAAACATCTCTGCTCAAACAGGAAGTACACTAACCGCTGCTACCTATTCTTTATTATGTAGTCTCTTTAAGAACTGAAAATGTGTTGAAAAGCGTTAAATAATTAAATTTTCATGATGTCTGTGCAGCCTTGTTGATTCACTGTGTCCATGGAAACAACGATGAACGCAGCCATAAAGGTTTCCTTACGCAGAAAAGATAGTCTGTTTACTTTCCTGACAACCACATCACTGCATAACTCATAACTGTTCAGACAAGCTTCATATTTGGTTATTTGTCATGCTGTGTATACATGCGCAATTCATAGATATTGCCTAATTTTCTTTCAAACTAATTTAGTCGCGGATGTCTGGTTGTCGCCAATGACGTGAATTAATTTTCCTAATTAAAATAGAAGAGCGTTCCTATTTTGCTGTTATGAGCTGGTGAGAAAATTAACATTACTCAGCAAATTTAATTATTGCTGTGATGTAAATACATTTCATATATATTGTGTTTATTATCAGTAGTTTATATTTGTAGATGTCATGGTAATTTATGATGTATTTTTGTAAGTTTGGGTCCTGAGGAGACACCAAATTTGTCTTTTGGGTCTCGAGCTGCAAAAGTTTGGGAACCACTATTTTAGAAAAAAGAATAGGGGAAATGGTCTGGAAACACAAATATGTCCCCATTCTTATCCAGACTTGGAAATTACTAAAATCAAATGCCATACTTTTCCATACTGTGCAGGAACCCTGATCTCAATCATGGCTTCTAAAGTCCTCTATGTGTAGAGAAAGAGTGAAGGCCTCTGCTGCTGGTGCAGAGCTGACTGCAGCCTGCAGGGGGCATCTGTGTGTCGTGAAAACACTCACCTGATGAGCTGCATGCTCTCTTATAAGAACCTTGTTGTCGGAGTCCCAGAAGCGAACACTCCCATCACTGGAGGAGCTGACACACATGTGACTCTGCTCTGCATGCTGACAGAATGAAAAGCCCGACACCAAGTCTTTATGGCCCACAAGCTCACCTGAAAAACACAGAGAGATGGAGAGACGGATATTAGCGTCTTATCATAAAGCAAAGACAGAACTAGAATTACCATCTTGTGGTTACATGCCTCCGTCAGCCAGTCAGTTTAGATCCATGTCTGTCCAGACTCACACACTAACTGAAGACTTTGAAGGAGTTTAATAAAAGGTATTAAGTGTATTTTTTGGCGAAACGTAGCTGCTTCACACACGTGTTGAACCCGGCAGCACAGAAGATCTAAACAATCAGCACAGTTTCAAGATAACCAATTCAGTATCCAGCCAAATGTCTCGTTATGCATGGCGTTGAATAATGGACCGGAAAGTGTTTTTGCAGAACATTATGATGTCACAGTGAAACTGATCTTCGACCTTCTTGGTATAAAATGTCATCACTTCATAATTTTATCCTGTTAGACATGTGTGTGAAACTTTGTCATAATTAGCATATGAATTCTTGAGTTATGCCCAAAATACATTATGTGAGGTCACAGTGACCTTGACCTTTTTAACCCCCAAATCTAATCAGTCCATCCTTGAGTCCAAGTGGATGGTTGATCCAAATTTGAAGGAAATTCCTCAATGTGTTCCTGAGATAGTGTGTTCACAATAATGGGACAGATGGACAAACGTATGGGTGGAAAATTTTGAAAAATCACAGAAAGATATGATTTTTTTTTCTAGGGCTGCAACTAACAATTATTTTCATGATTAATTGATTGCTCTCAGGGTTGAACCCTTATCGGTCAGCATATTCGGTCAAAAGATATTCACTTTAATATGATATAAAACAGAGAAAAGCAGGAAATATTCATATTTGGGAGGCTGAAAACAGCATCTTCTGACATTTTTGCATGAAAATTTACTTTTAACATGTAATCAATTTGATTAGTCTAACTGTTGTAGCTCTAGCTAGAACTAGCAATTATTTTTGGTTGACAAATGACGTTCTCATTCACAAAATTGTTGTTTTTAGCATGAGTATTATTCAGTTTAAGTGCTCAATAATTCAGTTCAAAAAGGTCTGTTACTTGAACTTGAGCAGATCTTTTTTCTGTGATTGATTAACTGATTAATCACCTAATAATTCCAGCACTGGATGTTATCAATCCAGCCAAGATGATTAGATATCTGTTTCTCTCCCAGGAGCTGTAATCATCACACCTGGGGTGATCCGATCCCCTTGGTTTGGACAAAAACATGTATATAGCATTAACTGTTAGCCTTGTAGACTCTACAAGGCTAACAGGTGTGTTACATGCATGTTTTATCACATCACATCACATCACATCACATACACACATTATGTATCCTTCAGCCTCTATATTATAGAGGCTGGTGGATAAAGAATGCGTATGTATGCAATAATGTGTGTATGTGATGTCCAGCAGCGACAGCAGACTCACCTACAACCCTGCAGGAGGATGCAGATACATCGATCAGATAAATGATGTTTTTGGCTCCGAAGCCCAGTAACCCGCTGCTGTTGACGTCACTGCAGCGCGAGCAGTACCAGTTGGGAGAGGCGGGGAGCGACCTTTCGTGCATGACGCCTCAGACACTTTAAACTTTAATAATTCTCTTAGAAAGTCTGATAAATCAAAAGCAAAACTTCTCACATGTTACCTCCACTGTCGTAGCGACTACACTACCGGCCGTACGGCCAGCGTGGTGTCGTAGATCCTGCCGGTACGTACCAAGTACGGAATCCTAGTTGGGTCAAATAATTTCGAGTTTGCTCTCTCAAACCACAATATTACAGCTTTTAACTCTGCATTTACACATTACTATTAAGACAACTTGGAAATGATAATATATAACCAAACTAAAGATGTCGTATGCTCAGCGAAGCCGACAAATATAAAAAGAAATGTCGCCGTTAACACTGTAAACATTACTACCGTAAAGCGAACACTGTAGCGTCGTAAAAATGCAAAATGGCGACTGCAATGACAGGACGTGGTAAGAGAATTGCAGCCTGATTTATTCACAAATTTGCCATGTTTTGACATTTATTGTGTGTGCTGACGACGTTTTAACGGATACATATTTGTTTTCAGGTATGGCTTTTATAAGGAATATATCTGGGGTGTTACACTCAAGGTAAGTAGTACATCGATATCAGAGAGTCATGTAACCACCAGTGTCTCTGCAGAAGGACAAATGTTTGGACAGGTTTAAGTAGCTAATCAAACCACTGAATAGAGAAAAGTTCAAAGAAAGTATGTTTGACAAGTAACGTTATGAAATACAGAACTGCAGAGTGGCTTGTTGTAAATGGTGTCAGTTTCTGAGCCATAATGTATGTCTGTGTAAGTGGTGACTTTTTTTTATACCCTTGTAAAACGAACTTGTTTAAATGCAATTTAAATGCAAAAATGCAATTATTAGTCGTCTACAAATAAGTTAATTCCAGAGGATTAACAACAGGAATGATTTGGGCAATTTTCACCTTCATAATGTAATCATTTAAATATTGTTTTATGACTAATAACCAGGCTCTGTGTAGGGGAGCCCGGGGTTGGTTGGCACACTTTTCACTCTGCCGTATTTCTCTGACATAATTTAAGTTAGAATATTCTAACCAGCAGCAAATGAAAGATTAAGCTCTCAGCTATAAATAAATATGTTTTAATGTACATGAATGCTTTCTAAAATTAGGTGATTTGTGATTAAAGTCATGCTGTGCAGTTGTGCCAACCAGCCCAAATGTGGGGTTGGTTGGCACAATGTTAAAATGCTATAGTTACAACAACAACAAAAAAAAGGTGGTGGACAGACCTGTAGCACCCTTTCAGAGGGCAGAACATAGAATAGATAGTGAGCAGGGTGAGAGGGGTGGTTCAACTGATGGGAGGGGAAGCCTACTGTTCTGGATGGTCTGTTGATCTTTTTTCCCCTTTGGTAAACGTCTCTCCAGGTTACAGGTTCTGGGTGGCGGTCCTCAGCAGCTCTCGTGTCTCCACACCAGCGCTTCACTGGAATCAAAGAACTGGGAGAGGAGGAACCTGAAGATGTATCCTCCTCAGCTCCCAGATGATCCTCGCAGACCAGCAGTAAGTCTTTCTATCTGCCTCTAATATGAAGTGCAGAGTGAGTGAGAGGACGTCCCGGTCAGGTGTCACCTGCAGGAATAGTGGATGAAAGGACTTAAAAAGATGGTTCCCATGGGTCCTTGAAATCCTTGAAATTTTGTGAATTTGAGGGGAAAAAATCAAGGCCAATCAAGTTTTTGAAAATAGACATGGGTCACTGAAAGTGCTTGAATTCATATATTTTGTGCAAAAATAGAAATTGTAGTTCTTTTGATATTTTTATTACTTGACGTTAGTAAATAGGCTACGTTCCGCTGTCTGCATATGTGTCTCCTGCAGCAGCCTGCTCTCCTAAAAAATGAAGTTCTCATACAACGAAACCGCATTATTCATTATGTTTCTTGGAGAAACTGAAGTCCACGTGGGGAAGAGGTTGGGATGGATGGTCGGGCTGGGTACCGAACTCTGTACTTTTAAGGGTGTTGACCGAACTACTACCGAGTACTAGGGCTGTCGCGATGAAGTAATTTCACCTGCGGTAATTTATGGTGGCTCAAAAGCGCGGTATGCGTTATTATTGCATCTACATATGGTCTGTAGATTGATGCACATAATGGGGGACCAAATTTCACAAGTGCGAGCTGAAATGGTTTTTAAAACTCACAAAAACATGGGCTTTTCATGGGCCTGGAAAGTCTTTGAAAAGTCCTTGGGAAACCTGTAAAAATGAAAAAAAAAAAGTGTAGTACTAAAGTTTCTTTAAATTGCTAACCAGAAAGTTCTGGACCTATGTATATACATTTGAGGAAGCTGAGCGATAATTTCCATACCCCGAAAAGTGCGCAGAAGTTGACTTTTTTTTCTCTACAAACATCTGAATACTTTAATGTGTTTTTTTCTTCAGGAGATCCACCACAGCAGGAGGCAGATTAAGTACAGCAAAGACAAGATGTGGTACCTGGCCAAAATGGTGAGACTCTGTTTACATTCTCAGCTCGGCCTGCACGTCAGGTCGGTGGAGCCCCGTCACTGTTTAGTACTCGGTCTCTTCTCAGAATCAACTGCATTTTTACTCGGTCTCAGACAAAGAGGGCTCTGGATTTTATTTCAAGACCACAACTGCGGGGATATCACTAAATCACCTGTGCATTGTCTGATTTATTTGCACATTTACATCAACGTCTGAGTCTGGATGAGAGTGCAAAACTTCACATCTGTTGGTCCTTCACAACAGAAATCAGTTCACAGGCTGTTATAGGCAGCCGAGAAAGTCAGGGGAGGTCACGTAACAATCTGTTCGCCCATTGGCAATAAAAAATGATTAATTCATGTAAAATGTTACACACAGAACCTTTAATATTACCTGTTGCATCCAGCTTTTTTCCTGTTGTTTTTGTTCATAGACCCTCTGTGGTCAGAGTTGCAACATGGTGCTGCAGTTAAAAAAAGTTTTAAAAAAGTGGCTTCCTCGGGCAGTGCAGCACCCTAACTGTCCTATCAGCTGTGGAAGAAACATTAATTTAGTTGTTTGACGTCAGTGTTTGTTCTTGTCCACAGATCCGAGGGATGAGCATCGACGAGGCCATTGCACAGCTGGAGTTCAACGACAAGAAGGGAGCCAAGATCATAAAAGAGGTTCAAAGCTGCATGTTCACCCTTCATTACTGATGTGTGTGTTTGAGGTTCTGTCTGCATGTATATGGATATTTTTATAAACGGATATTCTGTTTAAAAAAAAAACATCTGTTTTTGATAAATATCTCCGTCCACATTAGAACACATGAACGACTCTGATAAAGGCTACATCGACATCAAACACCAGAGAAGAAGAATCTGAGCATACAGTTAGCTTTAGCGGTAGTAACAAATCAAACAATTGTAAAACAATACAAGCAAATTATGTCTTTATCTTTCTGGTACACGGTCCAAGGTGCTGTGGTGAAACCGAAATGTGACTCATGTGGACGGATGATTCGGGGAAGTTGTTGCTTAGCGTTAGCTGTTAGCATGTAGCCGAGCCGGCATTGTTTTTGGGGCATGCTCAAGTAACAAAGCACA
>JAOVVB010113220.1:0-12716 GCA_028570985.1 Heterobranchus longifilis
GGGACCCGGGTCTTGTTAATGAGTCTGGTTGCAGTCGGGAAGAAACTGTTCTTGTGGCGTTCAGTTTTGGCCGTAATGGACCTCAGCATTTGCAGGTGTGTGTGCTGACAAATACTTCTCAGCGCTGCTCTGTAGAAAAACACTGCCGTGGTGAGGCAGGCAGTCTGATTTTTGCTTATGAGTTTGAATTATGACCTGATGATGTCAGTTCATTTCTAATGAAATGGAAATTGCCTTTTAAATGGTAATTTAATGGGCAAATTCATAAAGGTTGACAATGACATTTCACAATATAATACTGGTGTTATGAAAATTATAATTTTTAATGTAATTTTAACATGATGTCATACATCATGTGCACACACGTATTTTAATATTGGCAGCTGTACACTTGCATAGAGGAGATAAGGGAAAGGACATTTTTCTGTGGTCATTTTTATTTATTTCTATAATACAAACATCATCCAGCACACAGGGAGTTAGACAAGTAAAATATAATAAATGAATATAGAACATGAAAGAAAAAATAATACACAAATATAAAAGGGCTGAAATAAAGACAATAACGAGTCGGTTAAAATAACAAATAAACAAAGCAACCAATAGACACAGAGCAACATTAACATGATATGATACAAGCACATGTCCAATGACAAACAATAGCCTATATGCTATTTACAAACATACATGTAAATATCCCAAATACATATTAAGGGTGTCACGATTCACCAGATCCACGAATGGATGAGACTTTGGATTTCAGGGTTATGACTCATGTCTACCACACTAAGGCCAATTGGCTAAATTCAAGTAATTGATTTAAAATGGGAGAATCGCTCCCAATCCGATCCATGGTCCGAGAACTCAAATCGTGACACCCCCAATACATAACGCTTCCTACTATGTAGAATGGGTTATGTCTTTATTAGAAACAAAAAATATATGATAATGTGTTACATATCTGTGTAGATCAGGGGTGGGCAATTATTTTCCATGGGGGGCCATGAGAAATTAATCAGCCCCCCGTGGACACAAATGTCACTCACTGTGAGGAATGAAGTCTCTGATATTCACACATACAGCTCCAGTACCATGTACATGCAGTGTAGCCTACATACATGCACTGTATAAAACAAACACACAAACAACAGAAAACAAACAAACAAACAAACAAAAAACAGTATTATAGCCTATTATAGTATTTGGACTTCTGATCATAGATGCTCCTGACAATGTGGGGGCGGGACTTCCTATAGACCAACCAATAGCGACAGAGGACACTGGATGTGCTTTGAAAGGTCGCTCCTAGTAAACTCGTCATTCCCGGCAACTCTGTCCAATAAGATTAATGAAAGTTCCTTAAGTCCCGCCCTTATAAACCCTCCGGCCAATCACAAACACTGTAATTCAATAAAGCTCTATCCGATAGGTTAGAGAGACGGGTGTCACATGGTAATGAGCCAATTATGAACGAAGGAGGGTTGTCTCTGACCAATGGGCGTTTAGGACGTAGACGCTGAGGTTATAAATGACAAGGTGACAGTTTGTCCCATCCTACATTCATTGACTGCCGCTGTGTGCGAGAGCAGCTAATCCCGGACCCTCCGAAAGCCGTAACAAACCGGTAATATTTGCCTTTCAAAGCTCCTACACTTCCTATGTACTCATTCTGCTGCGTGTTGTAAATGTAAGTGCGTCTTGCATTTAAACTTCGCCGTGTGCGTCCTCAGGAAACGCTTGTGAAGCTAGCTGTCATTGCTAACATTCGTTAGATAGCAAGCTAGGTCGGCCATTCAATGACTTGGTTCCGAGGAATGAATCGGAGCTCGTTAGTGTGTGTGCTCTTGGTTTACCTGTGTGACAGGTAATGCAACAGTAACAGGAGGAGTGCGTCCCGGCTGGCCGCTGTGGTTGTCGCGCTGCTGGTGCAAGCAGCGGGTCATCCACCGAGCACCGCACGGACAAGCTGCGCTGACAGACACTTGGATGTAAAATGTCTGACACGCTGGGCCTACCGTGCTCTGAATCATTCTGCCGCTACAAGGACACCCCTGTCGGAGACCTGTGGAGTCATGTCGCCCCTTGTCGTTGCACTACAGCACGACTAAGGTTTATTGTAGCAGGGCGTGCACCGTACCCGCTTTCAGGGCCCACTGTGACCGTCTGTGGCTCATTTTTGACCTTCAAGTCTGCAGACTGGTTAGCTTAGCAACTTAGCTTAGCTCCGGCGCTTCCCCTCTTCTACAGTGAGCCCGGTCTGAACAGGTGACACAATCATACCAGCTAACCTTCCTTCTGGCCTTGTGAGAATTAAAATCGTTTTGGCGTTTTCACAAAATGCTGATGTTTACTGAACCCCACACATTTTTGCAACACAACTTCCAAGCAGAAATGTCCTCGAGGTTTCAGCTAATGGCGTCTGAAAGTGGGAGTGTTAAATCCATTCATTCTGCAGCATGTGTGGATATTTAGCGGTTTATCTTGTTGATCCTTGCAGTAGTCCATTGGATTAGCCTCCTGGCTGACCTGACCAGGAGCGACAGACCAGAACTGCTCTTCTCAATCAACTTGTTGCTAGACTTGATCTTTGCAGACTTGCAGATATTTCCTTCTGTCATTGGAACATTTATCATGAAACAGATTTATTTCACATGAAAAACTTGTATGCACTGGAAAAACTTAGCTAGATGAGTGTGTGTACTTTGACCCTGAGCTGTATGAACCTATACTGTAACTGCTCTCCAGTAAAGCTGCAGGTCAGTAAAGAACAATCTCACAGAGCTGCAGCCTCCTTTATGAATCCTGTTTCTTCAGACTTTTTTTATTTTTTTAATTCCCTGAAAAGCCATCCAAGTTACAAACCAGAAACCCTGTGTCCTTGGGAAGTGGATAGGTTTATTGCTCACATCTTGACATTAAGATGAAGCTCACCAAGGATTATAGACTATCAGTTTCAGCACCTGAGATGTGTAGCTGTTGTGTCCTGTCAACACCTGTCTGACAGCTGTTGGTGATTTAGTAGTACAGTTTATAACTGCAGGTTTGATTCCTGAAACTGTCTTTAACCAGTGAATCTGAATCTACTTGATCCGTTGGAAGTGACTGTACACGAGAACACTACAGATGTGAACTGTTCCTTCTCTCTCCAGCTTCCAGCCATGTATGCCTGCGCCAAGTTCGTCACTTCTCCTGCTGTGGTACGTCAGCCGTTCTACTTTTTGGGAATAATATTGTTAGACATGTATAAGTACAGTTATGAGCATCTATTAATTGTGACGCTTCCCAGCAAACATTTGTATGACCGTCGATTGACCATCCAAACAAGATGTCCTGTTATGATTTATAAAACCGTTCCAAAATAAAAGTTCTGACATCCGTGATGTTGCCTGGACGTCCTAGCGGCTGCAAAATGTCGTTACCATGACCAATCAACTAAGTTTCAAAATATTATTGTTTTTGCTTTTGGCAACCTTATTTATCTTAAAGGACACGGGTATAAACCCATGTTTTGTCTGCGCTCTTTATGACAGTTGCACAGGCTGTGGGACTTCCATGTCAGCTGACCCTGCAGCATGTGGGGCATCTCAGTCATGGAGGAGCTCCATATTTACATGGGACACTCTGTCCAGGCAGGACAGCACCAGAGTGCACATTGTAGTCCTAATGTAGCTCTGTGCAAGGTTGGAAATTAGCACCAGCCAAATACTGGTAAAATATGCAAGTGGCTGCTAGATTTGCTTCACTCACCAGCCAAAAAAAAAGGTAATCTATTGACTGGCTAATAGATTTTACAATCCAGCAGCCACAGTGGCAGGCAGACAAGGAAGTTCATTTCCAACCCTGCGATGGTGAGATGAATGGATACTGATGCAGACATGCTATTCTAATTTTGAATTCCCATTATCATGATAATGGTGAATATCTCACAAACTGACTGCAGTTTACTACAGTGTCCATCTGTGATGCAATAAAAATATTAGCTCCTCTAAAAAAAAAAAAAAGCCATATGTTTTGAGAGAAAAGTCTTAATGTTTTGAGTCACAATTTCTCTTTGTTTTTGCTCCTTTTGCAGATCTGCATCAGTCGCAATGTTTCCAGAAAAAAGTTGTAATGTTTTGAGAAAAAACTCATAATGTTTCAAGAAATTTCTTTCCAGAAAAAATGTCATGTTGCGAGAAAAAATAGTCTTCGATGCCGATTATTTCAAAATGTCATTAATCTGCCCGATTTATCGTCCGACCGATTACTCAGTCTATCCCTAATTAAAAATCCAACATTGTGCAGGTTAGTTTCAGTCTTTTGTTTTTGGTCTTTGTATTTAAGGTCGACACACTGTGTTGTTGAGGTGTGCTAATGTTTTGTCTGCGTCTGCAGCTGCGTGGGGGGTCCAGAGTCCTCGCCCGGCCGGTCTCAGTCTCCCTCTTCAACAGACCTGAAGCCACAGTGGAGCAGCAAGTGAGTCCTTCACCTGCAGTCACACGGCACACACCTGTCTGTCACTGCTGCTCTCCTTCTCAGCACAGACACTGGGATTTGCACAGGGACAATTAATTTACATTTTATTGAAATCACAATATGGCCTGCTGTCATATTTTAAAGGTAAAATATGACAAAATACCATTTTAAATGAATGTTGTGGTGCTGGACTACACCTGGTACTCTGCAGACTTCAGAAAACACATTACAGTTGTAATGATTTGAATTGTGCAGCTGTCCTACTGTATGTTGGTACGTAGACTTTTGTTCCCAGTACATGCTGCAAACTAATGTATGGTGGCTCTAATGGAAAGTCAATAACAACTGTTAATAATAATAAAAAAACAACACAGGTACAGAATACAGAGCCCCACATAAATTCCACCATAATCATTTTAATGTTTTTCAATGAAAATGAGAATATTTATGTAAACAGCATTCCCTCTAATATTGCAAATCATATCGCAATATCAGTCAAAATAATCACAATTAGATATTTTTTCAAAATTGTTCAGCCTGAGCCTATATTGATCAAATCTGTTGCGGTGTCTGGATATAGTGCTGTTTTTACAAACTGTCCTGGTATAGAGGTAGTTACCTGAGTATAAATGTGTGGAGTATTTATCTGTCGTCATTTCACCCACGTCAACCTAAAGAGAAACTGGACAATACAAAATATTAAACTTTTGAGTCCCGAAAACAGTAGTACATACAGGGGAGAGACGCAGAAACGGTGACGGATGTGGATCAGAAACCTCCTCTTCAACTCCTGACGTTAATGTTAAAGCTTTATGATAAACCTGCCTGGAGTTAGTGATGTCATGCATTTACAAAGTGCTGTGACAACTTCTCTGCGTTTTAAAGTCACAGCGCAGGTTTTTAAAGGCGTTTTAAAGGACGTGTGATCTAACAGTTAACTTAATGTAGAAATATGAACAAAAGTTGGTTAATGTGAGCAGCCTGATGTCAGCAGTGTGTCTGTGTACGTATTAGAGTTGGAATAGAAATATAAAAAGACAGTAACGCTCAACACATTTACTCACCCAGGCAAAAATAGCAGTCGTTCAGTACTAATGTTATTTTGGATCCAGAATAGTCGTAGTCCTCTAGACTCTCGTAGTTTTCATCTGGCTCTCCGAGGACGAGGTCACGCTAGTTTATAATGACGGTCGTCTCCACACAGTTTGTGGTGAAAATCTCTTTTCTTCATATTGGATGTAGTGTTTGAGTTTTGTGATGATACCTGCTGCATGATTGCAAACCACTTACTCAGCAGGTCAAACTGTGAGTGTGTCTGTGGTAAACGTTGCTGTATCGCTGGCCTACAGTTTCTCCTGTCCCTCCCCTCTCAGGCCCTGTTGCCAGTCAGCCAGTCTGCAGTCCTGACCCGCTCCTTCCAGACCAGCGCCGTCTCCCGGGACATCGACACCGCCGCCAAGTTCATTGGCGCCGGTGCTGCCACAGTGGGCGTGGCCGGCTCAGGAGCTGGAATCGGAACAGTGTTCGGCAGCCTCATCATCGGTTATGCCAGGTAACGTTTTTACTCACCGGCCTGCGAGAGTTTATTAACAGCTGCTCAGTTTCCCCTGATGTCATGAGTTATTTGAGTAGTTAGTTATTAGTTAGGAGGAGGTTAATATAAAAGCTGTGTGTGTTTACATGGGACATGTACACACTGCATGGTCCCTTTTTAAAGTCTGGGGTGGCTAAGCTACGGCCTGTGGGCCAACTGTGGCCCGCTGCCCATCTTTAAATGGTCTGCAAAGATTATCTTATTTCATACCCAGGCTTTTATTTTGCACTGTTTTTTTGAACACTTATTTTGAAATGTAGTGGAATTATCTCAGTTTTAACTGACTAATATTTGACCATATATGCCTGTTTTTGTTAGATCTTAATAATACACTTACAGAATGGACACTTGTACCATAGTTAAAAAATAAATAATTTTAAAGATTTAAGAGCAGATCCAGAAATACTTTTTGTAATATGTGGGCACCAATAAACTACAGTTTAGTAGTGTCGCGTAGTTATTTAGGTTTTCTGTGGCACATCAGGTTTTCGTCGAGCAACACTGATTTTCTTTCAGCGTAACTGGTTGAAAACTTTACATTTACTATTGTTTGTTCTGTGACTCCTTATATTGTTCTGTATATGGCCCATAATCAGAAAGGTCTGGCCACGCCTGCTTGATTCTTTGAATCTACCTGAAAATCTGGCTGCCAAAATCTAAAAGCAAAAAGAGGAATTTTGAAACAGCAGAAGTTCCTTCTTGACCTTGGATTCGTTAGTTTGACGATTAATTATGAACAGGACCTGGTACTGCAGCCCGGCGGGCCCGCGGAGCTGCACAGATTTAAAAGGTGGCCAGCGACACAACGGAAAGCTAAAAGCTCACCTGTATGCAAACTTACTCCACAATTACGCTTGATTTGATTCTCACAGTTGTTCAGTAATCTGCCCCACTGTGTGAGTGTGAAGTTACTGACAGCAGGACTGACAGCAGTACTGACAGCAGGACTGACAGCAGGACTGACGGGAGTACAGCAGGACTGACAGCAGGACTGACGGGAGTACAGCAGGACTGACAGCAGGACTGACGGCAGGACTGGTTAGGGTTGGAACCAGACTCTGATTGAAAGTTAATTGGTACTTTTGTGTACTTTTACGGGTACTTGCGGAGGTACTACAAACTGTGCTAAACTGCAGTACCTCGTGTAAATGTTGAAACTGAGAAGTTTTGACTTATTTTTACAACTGAAATTCAACTTTTCGTTGTTAGAGAATAAAAATGTACCGTTGGTTACTTGTGTATTGGTAATGTAAGAGAACGTATCTTAAAGAAAACATAATACTAAGAACCTGCGTGTTTACTGGAATGAAAATGAGTTCATGTGTGTCCGCCACAATATATTTAAAAAAAAATTGTATCCGTCCAAGAGAACGACACCATCCGCGTCAATTTGATTCCCTTTGCTCTGCGCTCTCTTTTAATTTCTCTCACAAACACACAACAGGTCTGTCTGAATGTCCCGTCTGTCTGAACGTCCCGTCTGTCTGAACGTCCCGTCTGTCTGAACGTCCCGTCTGTCTGAATGTCCCGTCTGTCTGAACGTCCCGTCTCTCCATGCACACTGAATAAAAACATGATCATGTGCAGGTTAACTCTTACCTGTAACACATACTGTGATGCTGGTACGCCAGAACAAGATTTTATGTCCCAGTACACGGTATATTAAACGCAATATGCCAAAAATACCAGGATGTCGTACTGCATCCGGTCACATTTTGCCATATGTAAGACGGCATGCTTTTCTAGATATTCTGACCCACAATCCTTTGCGCAGCGTATCTGAGCAAGAGGGTCAAAGTTCAAGGTGTGATGTCGTATGTCCCATTTGTATGCATGCAACAGTGTGTACTTTCTAAGGACTGTGTACTAGGCTTTGGCGGTATCTATCTTTTCATACTGTCTTGCCATTTTACTGGTTATACAGCATATGATGGTTCAGAAAACAAACATTTAAAAAGTTGTTTACTTGTTGTCTTGTGGACGTACCTGCCGAAGCATGAATTCAGCCTTTTTACTAATCTTCATCATGATACAGATACTTCAGCACACTTTTGTTTATCACAGTTATATCGCAGCAAAAATCTGTTTTTATTTTGGGTTCATATTAGCAGCTGACATCCTGTCCTCTGAACTCCACTCAGAAAACAAAGAAATAATAAAAACTGTTTACTCGTCTTGTGGACAGACATGACAAAACATGAATTCAGACTTTTTACAAATCAGCATCACGCTGTATTCAGTTTGGCGTACTTTTGAGATGTTTATTGTAATAAAGAATCCTAATCTCTAAATCCATGTAGCGCTGGAACTCAGTTATCTCAAAATGTCATTAATCAGCTGACTAATTAATCTGTCTGTCCCTAACTAAAAGTAAAAAGAAAGTATGCGAATTGAAACGCAGAATATGTTAAAACAACGCAGTACAGAGCTGCTAGCGCACATGCAGCAGTAGATCTCGTGTGTGTGTGTGTGTGTGTGTGAGAACCAAAGTGTGTCAGTAACTTGACATTTTGTGTGCATAGATTTAAAAAAATTAAATCAAAAAGCAGGTTTTCCTTTCATAGTTTTGCGTTCTAGCAGGAAAATAAATACAGGAAGCCTGATAAAAAGCAGATCTGGTCTCACTCATTTTGAACATGTGGGTCTTGTGGAGAACAGAGTCTTTGTGTCCACCCTAAAAGTTGCCCGTCTGTTATTTTGGTTGTAGTGAAATGAACATTAGCTGTATATTAGGTTTGTCACAGTAGTCTGTGTTACTGGTGTTACATGGTGTTGGGGGCATACACTGATTATAATACTTGCCCATCTCAATAGAGATTATACACCATTTAGTTAATTTTTTGCAGCACACACCCTGTCTGCTCTGCAAATCTAGGGTTACCCTTTAGACACGACCCTGCAGCAGCACAGAGGAGTCACATTTCACTTTCACCACAAGACGATTGCAGTTAGTCAGATCATTCATATCAGGTCTTTTTCATTTGTAGTAGAACATCAGTGTTTTCTTGCAGGATTCACCTGCAGCTCTGAGAACCTGCAGAGAGAGGGATCAGGTTCTGACAGCTTCACATCTTTAGAGCAGCGTCATTTTGATTAATTCATGCTTCTTACACTACTGCAGCCTTTATTAAATGATTAAGTTATCACAATTTGTTAAATATACTACATTTTGTTGACTCGCCTCTGAACCTGAAATCACGCACACGCACGCACACACACACACACACGCACACATGCTCTCGGGTTTTCAATGTATCATCATGTATCATAACTGCTCTGCTTTGTTTTTGTTGTTTTTTTATTTTTTTTATTTATTTAGTTAGCATAGGTATGTACTTAAAGTATGTATATATGTCACTAGGGATGCATGATATTATCGCCTCGGTATCGGCTGATATTGGCTTCAAAATGAAATATCGGACATCGGTAAACACACTGATATCCGCTGATATAATAATCCGATAAAATAACAGGCTGCAGCTTCCTTGGTTAAATGCCCGACTTCGACGCCATGTAAGTATTTTTATTATTTTGCAGAAGGAATGAGCTTTTTATTTTATGCTTACATTTTCTCATGGGCCAATACAATACAGGTGTGTATAATAATACTGTATTTTAATTCCACTAAGGAAGAGACTTGATGATCTCTGCAGTTAGGTATGAGGGAAAAATATTCGTATCGGTTATCGGCCAAATGGGTTGTAAAATATCGGCATATCGGCAAAAAATCCAATATCGTGCATCCCTATATGTCACTCTTTTTGTCACTTTGTTTCACCAATAAAAATAAAAAAAAGAAAGAAATGATCCGTGCAGCAAAAGCTTCACCGATGCATCCGTCTGTGGTGCGTTTACAGTGTGTCCGGTAATACCGGTGCTGTCGCAGGTTTATTAACCATTGAAAACAAAATCCCCACCGTGGCATCCCTGCTGTATATTTGACTGTGCACCTCTGTGCCCCCCCCCACAGGAACCCCTCCCTGAAGCAGCAGCTCTTCTCCTACGCCATCCTGGGTTTTGCTCTGTCTGAGGCCATGGGTCTGTTCTGTCTGATGGTGGCGTTCCTGATCCTCTTCGCCATGTAAACCTGGAAACACACACACGGCTCCACTCTCTTCACTCAGCCCTTCTCCCCTCGTCTCCTTTCCTTCCCTGCTCCCTTCTCCCCCCCCTCCCTCCCTTCCATCTGGAGGAGGGGGGGGGGTGTTTCCAGAACGGGAACTCTGAATGAGCGGATAGGCCATTCCAGTCGGAAAAATCTAAATGGAAAAATATTTACATCTGAGGTAAACAAACCTCCAATCCTACATTTTTATGTTCCTGCGCTTATTTTTGTTTTTCAGAAGTTGTATGTAAGACCTCACTTTGGTTGAAATAATCTGTCCAAAATAAATGGTTGGGATAACTAAAAAAAAAACAGTCTGCAGTGTTTAACTCTTTTTCATTGCTCAGAAAATGGATCCGTTGCATAAATACACTTTCTTTTGTATTTATTTACAAAAAAACTTGAGCACAAACTTGACCTTTGACCCTTACTCAGAAGTTAAGGTCCTCTGCCTTTGCATTGTCTGTAAAATAATAAGAGGTTATGCCACAAAAGGCCTCAACTTCCATTTGTTGATTACAGTAATTAACTGTAACTCTGATAATACTTATAATAGAATCTAGTGAAGTATTAGGAAACTGTCCACTAATATGAATAACAATGAATACATTTGTAGGTTTTTTTTAAAAACCACTTTACTATAACTCTCAGGACCAAATTGGTTGAACTAATATTTGTATTAAATGAATACAGAAGGTGTTATTCAGTGTGTGTGATGTTTGTTTCAGTGTGAGACAGAATAAAGAGGAGAAACATTAATAACAGTAACTTGATGTGTGTGTAAACAAACGGTGAAGATCAGGGATTTCATCTGGTTTTCTCCAGAACTTTTCATAGTTGAGGCAAACACAAACACTATCATCAACAAACAACAACACAGGAGACGCAGGATATTTGTCCACATGACGGAGCAGCTCGTCAATGTTGTTCAAAATGAAGTTCAGGTCTTTTGCCTTTGCACGGCAGAACTGTCATTCATGTGTTTTGCCCTTTTTATAAATGACACAAGTGTTTGTCTTCTTTGACCGTGTGTAAAATATTTAGTATAAAATGTATAATAATATTTATATAATATAACAGATGTATTATGATGCTCGACTGGCAAATATGGAGGCTTATTAAATAAACGGTGAAGAAAAGAGAACCAAATGTCCTGCTGATCTCGATGCAGGGTTTCATACAAAGTCCTGAAAGTTTAGAAAATGCTTTATTTCAGTGGTTCCCAACCTGGGGGTCCCGGCCCCACTGTGGGTCACCATGTTTCACAGGGTGTCACGAGGCCTTCTGGAAGACAACTTTAAAAATAAATAAACATACAGTTGGTGCAGATCTCTGCATTTCATTCATTTCTGTGAAGAAAACTAAATGAAATTATTTTTAAAGTTTGGATTATTATTCAAGGTATAAACTTCAAAAAAACCTAATACAGAGAACTGTATTAAAAGTTCCTAAAAATAAGAGGAAATCTCATCTCTGATGTAATATTCAGAGGAAATAATCTGCTCAAAGTTCATCCAAATATGTCATTTTACACAAACTTCCTGCAGTTATTGCGTTCACTGTTTGGGATCATTCAGTTTATCAGCTGTTCTGTTATTGTTATGTATTGAATATGATGTGAAATATTCATAAAGCTGCAGATGTTAACCACCAGTTTGTGTCGACATCACGATGAACAGACAAAACGGGTGCAGGATCTGTGAGTGCAGCGTCCTGCGCTCACGTGGTTAAAAGTGAGAATATCTTCTTCAGTCAGTTCGTCACTTTACTCAATGACAGAAAAGACGTCCCTTAAAGAAAAAGGTTGGGAACTGCTGCTTTATTTCATTGAAAAAGGTTTGATTTTCAGCATAATCTGATGTTTCATCGACACAGTCTCTCATGTAAACTAAAAAATCTTCTGATATTTGAAATGAAACATCCCATCATCATATTAGTTTATTTCCTGCAGCGGGCCCTAACCCGACATGAGAAAGTAAAAGTACTTGAGTGCGTTGTCATGATGAACTTTACTTGTGTAAATCTTCTGGAAAAATCTGATAATTTAGTTAATTTGACACTATTCTTTCCTTGTGTTTACTTGTCATTCATAGCAAAGACTTCTGCTGATGATTCCTCACTCTGGATGTTAGCAAGCATTAAATAATCAGGATCAAAACACACAATGTTCATATGAACAGCTGGAAAAACAAACAAAGTGTCGATATACACTGAGTGCTGTGGGTAGGGATAGCCCGATTAATCGGGCCGATTTAATGACATTTTGAGATAATCGGCATCATCTCTGAAGCTTGTTAGAATCAGAATCAGAATCGTTTTATTGCCAAGTATTTTTTTTACATACAAGGAATTTGTCTTGGTGATATGGTGCATAACAAGAACACAAGAACACAAAAGTATATATAAACAAATAAAAACAGTAGGTAACCGATAAAAACAGTAGGTATATGTAAACAGTACGTTCTTTATGAAGCTGCATAATTTCGGGAATATGTACAGGGAATATTGACAGGAATGTGCAATATATGAATGTGCTATTAGCCAATGACAGTATAATTACAA
>JAOVVB010113231.1:0-12715 GCA_028570985.1 Heterobranchus longifilis
GGAACTAGCAAACAGTAAACCTGACTCTTCCACTGTGTACAGCATTAGTTCTTACCCATTGTTCAGATTGTTATCTTCGATACACACAGATGCATATTCCACTTCCTCCTGCTGTGACACTTCTTTTATTTATTTATTTTCTTTGCAAATATTTTTATTGAAAAAAGGAAAACAATACAGTACTTGCATTTACAGAAATACAATTTACCTTCCTACATTTTTCTAAATAAATATATTAATATATTAAAAAACAACTAAACAAAAACACTCAAAAAACAAAGAACATCTTGAGTATGTTAAGATCCACCTGATTATCAGTATACAGAGAGGGTTTTTATGGGTAAAGAGGAATAAAGCAGAGCCAGTATAGAAGATCCCTTACAGGATGATAGCTCCAATTCACAAAAGGAAGATCCAGAAGATTTTAGCCAGTAGCAAAGTTTAGTGAGCAGCCCAGTAGTAAGCTAGAAAATTAGGTAATGCAAGTCCTCCACTAAATTTTTTAAGTTTTACAAACCCTAGGTGGCTTCCCTCCCCAAATGAAAGAACCAATAATCTTGTCCAGTGAGACAAAAAAATGTTTTGCCAAAAATAAGGGAATCGACTGAAATAAAACAAAAAATTTTGGTAAGATATTCATTTTAACAACATTAATCTTACCGATTAATGAAAGGGGGAGATTACCCCATCTTCGAATATCAGATGTAATCATTGATATAAGGAGAGTAAAATTAGCTGATTTAAGGCCAGATAGAGAACGAGTCACGTTAATCCCTAAGTATTTAAACCCAGATGGACTAAGATAAAAGAGTAGATCGGACTGTTGAAGATGACATGCTGACGTATTAATGGCAAAACACTCACTTTGAACAAAATTTAATTTATAACCTGAAAATGAGCTGAAATTCTCCAGAATAACTAAAACAGCAGGGATGGAGAGTGCAGGATCAGTTATATATAATAATATAAAATGATAATTTATGTTCAATTTCATTACGGATGATTCCCTTGAATACAGAGGAAGATCTCAATGTGATAGACAAAGGCTCGATGGCAATGGCAAAGAGTAAAGGTGACAAAGGGCAACCTTGACGACATCCACGACCCAGAGCAAAAATAATCAGAATAAACATCATTAGTATGAACACTGGCTTTAGGGGACGAATAAAGAAGCCGAATCCAAGAAATAAATTTATCGCCAAATCCAAATTTCTTTAAAACTGCAAACAAGTACTCCCACTCCACCCTATCGAAAGCCTTTTCAGCATCTAAAGAAATCACAAGTTCAGGAAGTTCAGATAGATGCTTTGAGTAAATAACATTAAAGAGTGTACGGGTATTAAAAAACAATTGACGTCCCTTTATAAAGCCATTTTGCTCTTCAGATATAATAAAAGGAAGCACATCCTCTAGGCGAGATGCAATTACTTTAGCCAACACCTTTGCATCGGCATTAAGCAGAGATACAGCATATATTGTTCTGTCGCAGTACATTATTCATACAGTAGCTAAACAGTAGCTCACTGGACCAGAGCCTACAGTAGCTACATGGCTAGATTTGTATTTTTATTTATCCAAACCAACAAACATACATTAATTTAAAATGAAAAACTATAATAATGAAAACAATGTTTAAAGAATTATGTGACTATTATCCAAATTCTGAATAGATCTGCTTATGGCGCTAGTCAAAAGGGATAACGTGAACCGACACATGAAGTGTTGTATTCATGAACATGATCTTTAGTGGTTAACCATAAAGAGCTTCACCTTTAGTCATGTCGGTTTTAGGCACTTGTATATAAGGAATTTCATTTAACTAGACATCATTAGGCTTGTTGTAACTGGATTCTGACAAGTTTATCGAAGAATTAAATAATTTTATTATGACATAGTAAAATTCAGATATCATCGACCCATGAGACGTTTCTGCAGTGCGGACGCCATTGAAATGTCGCCCCTGATCACGGCCCCTGAGAGTATCCTGAGTCACTGCAGTGTGTGGCAGTGCTTCTGGTGGGGAATGTTGTTGCGCAGGAGGAAATGAATCAATAAATGATGTGTGTTGAGCGTGTGTGTATGTGTGTGTGGAGTAATCACAAGGAAAATAAGGAGCTCCATTCTGCACATCATCCCTCCACAGCCCACTCGCACTCTGGTTTGTGCCCGGTTCTGCTGTAGAAATCCAGGGTTCCGGTAATCAGATCTGTTTACTGTTTCGTGCCAAGTCTCCGATCAAACTGCTCCTCTGTTCACGATACATAATTGGCGGGGTTACACAGGTTTGTATCCTGGAGCGTAGGAGCAGGTTGGAATTACAACAGTGTGACTATGGAAGAAAGGTATACACACCACACACGTAAGATCTGTTCCAGTCAGGACATGAAGAATAATTCCTGTGTAGTCTTTCTCATGCTTAATTAAACAATTACAACACTTTCCACATTCAGCAGGGTGTTCTACTTAAAACTAATGGTTCATGCTTTTACGTTTGAGTGCGTGTGCATGTGTGTGTGTGTGTGTGTGTGTGAGACCAGGCCCTTGATCAAGAAGTGCTAAATTCTTAATCAGTGACTTATCTCATGCCACACTTCCTGGTTTTCCATAATCACACTGCCCCAAGCTGTGTGTGCGTGTAAGACTCAGAAACTGCCTACTCATGCCCCTTAAAGTTCAAATAAGCAGAATTTATTTTTTGTACTAATAAAAAAAATCCTGGAAACTTAGACATGTTGAGCGTGCTCAGCATGCTAGGTGGAGCTCCTTAAAAATAAAAATCCATTGCATGCTGGGATTTTGAATACAACCTTTGCTCCACACATAATATGATGCTGATGTTAAAAGTGAGTGAGGAAAGAGGTTCCAAGCTTTTATTATTTGTAGGAGCTAACAGCAAAACCTCACTTACAATATGTTTGAGTGAATTGTTTGAGATTTTCTCCGCTATTAAACATCCACAGCCAACCCATGTGCCCATGACAGCCTCAGATCCCTGATCTTCTGCTGTTGTAGCCCATCCACCTCACTCACTCACTCACACACACACTCATTTTTCGTCTATAATGCTTTATCCTGCATACAGGGTCATGTGAAGCCTGGAGCCTATTCCCTCCCAGAGACTTGGGGCTTGAGACGGGATGCTAATCCATCGCAGGGCACACACTCACACATTACGGGCAATTTGGGAACGCCAGTTAGCCTAATCTGCATGTATTTAGACTGTGGGAGGAAACTATGGGAGGAAAACGGAGAACTTAGAGGAAACCGACCAAGCAAGGGGAGAACATGCAAACTCCAAGCACACTGTCCCCAAGGCGGGAATCGAACCCGGATCCTGAAGGTGAAAGTCGACAGTGCTAACCACTAAGTCACCGTGCTGCCCCAAGCCACCTCAATATCCAAAAATGTTGTGCATGCTGAGATCCTTTTCTTCCTGTCAGCTCAGATCATTGTAGTCATCCTCCTCTGACTGCTCTTATCAACAAGGCGTTTCAGCCCACACAACTGTCTCTCATTCAGTGATGTTTGTTTCCTTCACCATTATGTGTGTGTGAAAATCCCAAGAGATCAGCAGGTTTGGAAATACTCAAACCAGCCCATCTTTTACCAACAACCATGCCACAGTTAAAGTCACAGAGCTTAGACTTTGTCCCCATTCTGATGTGAACATTAACTAAAGCTCTTGATCTACAGTATATCTGCACATTATTTATTTATATATTTTTGCATTGTGCTGCTGCCACATGATCAGCTGATTACATAATTGCATAAATGTACAGGCGTTCCTAATAAAATGGAAAGTCAGCCTAAACAGTAAAATGCTATTTCCTTTAAAGAGGTAGCTGGTGACATGGTATGATAGCGGTTATAAAGGTGTGCACTATAGTTTCTCCTTGTCATGTCAGACATTTTTAGAGATTTAGAAACCAGCATTAAGGGTTACATCGAGCATCTTAACTGTAGCATTTGGTTTAGTTGAATAATCAGCACACTAAACCTGCAACATTCTTATTTTTGTTTTATTACAAATCAGAAGTGTGAGTCTGACTGAAACGATAAGCATCTGCCTAGCGAAGAAATTAAAACAGGACCTAAAACGGATCCTTGTGAGACACCATGTTATAGTTTATATGATCTGAGACTTTCCATCAGTGCTAACTTGTATCAGTATGTCACATAACATTTAAATCAGACAAAACAATCAGACTTGTCTATATTCCAGTATACCTGCTCTCAGGCTTGTCATAAACACCAGAACTGAAATTGAATCATAATCACACAGAGTGAGCAGCATGTCACTGAGCACTTGACTCAACATCATGCTTGCTATTACTGTTTAGAGAAGAACAGAGTTTTTGTGCGAGAACTGTCCACAGGTTATTTGATTTGGAGATTGGACAGTAATTTCAGAGACTGGCATCAGTATATGATTCCTTAATGGATGTCTTATAAAAGTCTGGATGGATTTATGATGGTCAGTAATAGCTCCTTAATCACACAAGAAGAATTGGGCATGGGAATGTAAGTCCTCATGTACATAGGGCTCAGATGAAAATTCTAATAAAATAAATAAATAAAAAGAACCATTAGCCCCAAGAAATATAATATCCCAAGACATAATGATGGGAGAATAAAGTTCTGATTACACTGTTTGTTGGCAACTTTGGGACCTTTGCAGAGAACATTGAAACCTATGTACGTAGGAAACCTGGTTAAGAAGGCATCTTAAAACACAGACTCTGAAAAATGTAGGTGGCATGGTATAAAAAATCATGGTATTGTATATACCAAGGGTATAAAATCAAGGGTCCTATGAGCATATTGCACTTAGTCTTTACAATATATATAGTGCCCAAGAAACATACAAACCTGGAGACATGATTATACAACACTTGGAATAAGGCATGTGGATTCTGAAGCGCTACAATTAAAAGGTACTAGGATTATAATCACTGGGGTAAATACGGTGGAATTTTAAACCCTGGGATTAATAGACTGGGAATATACACACTTTTTAATTTTATTTCATTGCTCATTTAGTCGTGTTTAACTCTCTGTAAAACACTGGGATTATAAAATGCAGAAATAAAAGGTAATGGGATTATAAAACATTCAGGTTGTTAACTTGGGGATTATCAAATGGGGATTAAGAAACAATAAGATTGAACTGGGATTAGGACAGTGGCGTTGGGATTATAAAAAAAATGAGACTATAAATTACGGGAACTGTAAGCAGTGGTATTATAAAACACTGGGATTACAGACATTGGTATTATAAACTATTTGTTTTACAAATTCCTGGTACTATAAACACAGAGTTTATAAACACTGTGATTACATATGTTCGTATTGTAAAGCATTGGAATTATAAAACATGGATTATGTAACACTAGGACTGAACTTGGTTTAGGAAAGTGGCATTAGGGCACTGAGATTATAAAACATTGGGTTTACAGATGTTGGTATTATACAACCTTTTTTAAATTATTATAACTATAAACACTGGGATTATAAACATTGGGATTACATATGTTGTACTGTAATTTATTGTAAAACATTGGAGTTATAAAACATTGATTAAGTAATTAGGATTGCTCTGGGTTTAGGTAAGTGGCATTAGGGTACTGCGATTATAAAACACTGGAATTACACATTATTATAAAAATGGCATTATAAATTACTGGTACTATAAACAATCTGATGAGAAAAGTGACATTAATTCCCTGGGATTATAAAATCCTGGAAGTACAGATTTTTATATTCTATATATAAGCGTAAAATACAATGACTTTAAACACTGGGAAATAACTGCAATTATAAACAGTGGGATCAGAAAACACTAATTATAGATTATAAATTATTAGTACTAAAAACTATAGAATTAGAACAGTGGCATTAGTACACTGGGATTATAAATCACTGGAATTACAGATTTTTACATAATATATACTTATCAAATACAGTAACTTCAAACACTGAGATTATAAAACACTGAATAAACAGAAAATTTAAATAAACTTAAAAATGGAACTCAGGGGTTGGCTAATACAGACCAAGGAATGTGATGTAAATATTATTTCCAAAGAATTTCTGGATCTACTGGACTACTGAACTCATGTGATTTGGAACATTGTTCTCATCCGTTCTGCTTCACCCTCGCCTCTGTTCTAGACTGCCCGAGAATCCCTGCAGTCTAACCCTGTACCCCGCCCGCAGCTGGTCTGCATCCCTTTGTTAACACAACTCTCCCCCCCTGACAAACTCTCCTACCTGAACGCGGCTCTGCGAGCGTGTCTTTGTCAGCTGGACCTGGCCATAACCCGTGAGGATGACATGTTTCCCAACACACCTGAGGATGAGTACAGAAAACAAAGAACAACTGTTAGAGAGCGACTGAACTATCTGGTGTTGAGCATAAATCGGCTCCTGGAGGGGGGAAAGAGCTTTGATGCTCAGGTACTTCTAAAAAACTTTTACATATTTATACTTTTTCTGTGTATATTTAATATTGTGTTATAATTCACTTTTTGTACCATTTTATCGGGGGCGTATTATAGCTATAGAATTTGTCCATTCATTTATTTCCTTTATAAGGTATTCAGTTGGACATAAAATGATTAGTAGTGTATGTATAAAATGATTGCTTTCATGAAAAATACATTCATAAAACCGCAACAAATTGATAAAAATAATTAGCAAAATGAGATAACCCTATCATCATCATTATTATTATTATTATTATTACCTTTTCATGAGTCCAAACTATCACAGTACCCTTTTTAAAATCCTGGTAGCATAGCACATTGATGTATTCTTAAGCAATGTATAAGCTCTTGTGTCTGCTTTAGATAATTTTGTAATTCTAAGGGGAAATGTACATCATAAATGTACTGAAAAAAGAGTAAGTTTGATTAATTTGACATGTGCGTGTGTGTGTGTGTGTGTGTGTGTGTGTGTGTGTGTTAGACGAAGGACTTTGTGGACAGTGGGTTGTTTGCTCTGAAGCAGTGGATCCTGCAGGTCCTGCAGGATCTTGTTCACTGGTCAAACAAGACAGCTGAAACTCTCCAGACCCTGCCTGCCGCCAAGGCCCAGAAACAACTGAGAACAAGAAGAGCAACAGGAATGAAGAAGAAGGTATGCAGTCTACTGAAATAAACATCTATGAAGTGTGTAGGAGAGAGGTAGTGTGAGAGAGAGAGAGAGAGATAGAGAAAAAGAGAGAAAAAGAGATGCATGAAGGCAGAACGAGAGAGAGAGAGAGACTTTTGACTTTTATGTGGACTTTATGCTGTAAAGTGTATTTACATATTTTCACTTTATTCCATATATCATGTGTAGTATTTACATATTTACAGTGCCTTTTTTAATGTTTTTTTTTAACCACCAGACAGCTGAAACTCTCCAGCCCTCACCTGCTCCAAAGGTCAAGAAACCAACGAATATAAGAACAACAACAAGAAATAAGAAGGCATGAAGTCTACTAAAATAATCATCTACCAAGTGTGTGTATGAGAGTGATAGAGCGAGAGAGAGAGACAGAGAGAGAGATGCAGAATGACAGAGAGAGGGAGACAGAAAGAGCGATACAGAGAAAAAGAGAGTTATGACTTTTATGCGCACTTTATGTTGTAAATGTCGTTCACATATTTTCACTTTTTTCCATATATCAGGTTTAGTATTTACATATTTACATGCTTTTTTTTTTTTTTATAAAATAACCACTAGACAGCTGAAACTCTCCGGGCCTCACCTGCTGCCAAGGTCAAGAAACCAACAAGAACAACAACAACAGCAACAACAAGAAAGAAGAAGAAGGCATGAAGTCTATCCAAATTTACCAAGTGTGTGTATGAGAGAGAGGAGGGGGATTTTATTTAACTATAAATAGTAAAGTAATACAAAATTGAACAGACCACAAGTGCAAACCCATAAAACTAGTAACAATGATAAGAAAGATTTATTTTACCTCAGTGAGCCACAATGAGCTTTAATTTCTCTTGTTTGTCGCCATCTACAGGATAAAATACGTTATAACATTTGATTTAGAATAATTTGCTGGAATAAATCAATAAAATATTAACTGTATTAGCTTAAAAGCATCTAAAAATATTTTAAAATATCAACAGTCTTTTAAGGATTGCCCCAGTTTAGGATGTTCCGTTTCCCATGTCTATGTATGATGGAAAATCTATCCAAGTTTTTAATTTGGGAACGCAAAAAGGTACTTAATAAACGCAAGACCACTGTTGATAGGCAACTGGGCGACATGGACCTACAGTAGCTAATAACCGTGGCTAGCTTGATTGCTCAACGTACAAATATTTTATATTTTACAGATATTTTAAAGGTGCAGTGATTGTAGAAACCAGACAGAATTATCAGAAACATTAATATTTACATCAACATGTGTTGATAAATTCCTTATAAAATAATCCCTACATCTAGAATTACACTTTGATTCCACTTTGTACTGAGTGGTATCAGAATCAGCCATGTGGAAAAGCATCTTGATTTGGAAATTAGGGAGTGTGGAACTCTGCAGTCAGAGTCATTTAAAGTGCCTAGAAATCAAAATGTTTTAGGAAATATGAAAGAATTAGCATATCTAAATAGGAACACTTTTACATCTGTGATTTTTATTTACATTTTGTACTTGAACCGCCAACTTTGTAGAAGAAATGTGATCAGAAAAAATGCTTGGTGAAATTGCTTGGTAAAAAAAATCAACAGTAAAAAACAGAGCTTTGTTTAATAGTGAAAGTAAGAGTATTTTGATACACACAATGTACAGTAATGGGAACTCACAGGAAAACTACTGGTTAGTGATTCTCATCAGAAGTCTTGCATTTGCTAGGGAACATAGAATGAACTTTGGAGCAATGGGAAAAGGTTGTGTGGTCTGATGAGTTCAGATTGACTCTGTTCCAGAGTAGTGGGTGTGTCGGGGTAAGAAGGGAAGCACATGAAGCAATGCTCCCATCATGCATAGTGGCCACTGTACAAGCCTTTGGAGGCAGCGTTATGATCTGGTATAGGTCAGTAGGTCAAGTCCAGGCTCAGCAACGTTATGCGGCAATAAAGTAAAGTCAGCTAACGACCTGAATGTACTGAATGTCCAGGTTATCACATACAGTATTAAGAGTTTTTTTTTCTGATTTCCATATTCCAGGACACTATTCCAAATAAATTCCAGATTGTGACCTAGTGGTTCTGGAAGCATGAGGAATCATTTTCACACATGAAATGTACACAACAATGTGTGCTGTAGGTTATTAAATGCAATCGTAGAGTATGCTAGGGTTTTTTTGTTTGTTTGTTTTTTGGCCAGGCAGTGGAGAACTTAATGCAGCATTGGTTTTGGAAGTGGAAAGTCAGAATGATGTTGTGTTTTTAAGTTTGTACTACAACGTGCAAAATAACATGGATGCATGTCAAGGCTGTTTGTTTATTTTTAGCAAAAATCTAGTTAGCCTACCGTGATGAGTGAGGTCTATTTACCTCCTCAAAACAGTGAACTGTGCAGTCAGTGTTACAGATTTACCAAGCGAATATGACTGTGTGCCTACCGATGAAGTTAGTATTCGTATATACAGTATAACTCTTTTTAGGGTAGAAAGTGTTAATTTGTTTACTGCTGACACTGTGAGCAGCCATGCTGATTTGACGTCACTTGGTGAACTCGTGATTGAGATGATTGTCTTGTCTATATGAGTAGGTAGTGTGAGTAGAGATGATTTTTTTTTCATAGTCTGAGGTCTGACATTTCAAGTTACTGCTTTATACAACTTTTAGTGTAGCAATGCCCCCTAGTGGACCCTCAGAGAATTTTATAAACCCAACAAGAGGAAATAGAGAAGCATGAGGACTAACGCTGCATGTATGCTACAGGCCAAAGTCGGGCCATGGAAGGAATCTAGTCAATCTAGTCAAGTTTTATAAACCAGGAGAGAAATTATGTTATACAATGGCAGACACTGAACAAAAATACACTCCTTTCTTTTTTTATTCCAAGTATAATTTATTTAGATATTATATTATCTTTTTATTAACACTGTTTACTAATTAAGTGATGATTTAGCGTATTCCTACTGTAGACAACAGGCATCTCGCTCCTAATGTATGCTAGCAAACAACAGATAAGCATTCTTTGTATGTAGATTTTATATGTAAATATGCAACACATATCTGATTTTCTCAATTCTGTGTAAATTAATGTTAAAAGACCAAATCCAAACGATTGTCTTAAATGTTTTTTACACCAGACCTAGCGCGCATGTAGTGTGACTTTCTGTAGTTTCTCGCTCACAATTTTCACCCCTACTACAATGATCTCATATTTACAGTCTGATTATAACATGCAAGAAAATAATATAAACGTGGTTCTTCTTCTCTGTCTTCTCCTGTCATGAGCAACCTCTCATTAAATGTAAATAGAGACATTAGGAGGGACAAAAAGGTTTTTAAGGATGAAGCTATGATTGTTGGTGTTACTGGTGAGTTTATCTAGCTAGTTAGCTCAATTTGCTAATTGAATCAGAGAACATGGCTAACAGCACAAAGGCGAGACCATTACATGCGAATAAAACAACCATGATTGTTTTATTTATGATTAAGTATAAAGCTTTAGGCACTTTGTCTAGCTGTTAGGCTTTTTTTATTTATCTGAACTGAAAAAAAGTAGCCGTCTCTACACAGGCATTTGTGACACCTAAAGTTATCTTGTCTGTCTCTTTACGCTAATGCTTGTTTTATGCTTCTTTTTGCTAGCCAACTTGGAAATGTTGAAAGTATTTCAGATAAGCAATAACGTTCTCGCTCTTCCTTGCTTTGAAAGTGAACGTGAATATTGTCTCCTGTGTAAAAAGAAAAGGAAAAAAATCTTTACACTGATACTGGTTTCATGTATCACACCTTTGCTATTGTTTTATCTGAATACTCTGATCAGAAATCTGAACGAGTTAGCTAAAAGGTGTATTAAGAGATCTCTGTAGAATAAAAATATAGAACGTGACTATTACACTATGTTGGAAATAACCGTTACACCTGCAACTACTGATTTAATGACCTCTGTTATATTTACTATTTTCTCATTTTAGCTGTTTCACATTCTCAGCTAATCAGGTCACATGTTTGTATTAAACTTATAAATCAAATGCAAACACTGCCTGTTTATAGCTGCCTTATAAACTATATTCAAGCATAAGCCTTTACCAGAATATCTGTAAATGATACAAAATGTAGCCTACTTCTTATTGTGTCAAAATGTTTTTGTGTTGTGTAATTGTCTTTCTTTGTTCCTTTATATACATTTAAATTTATACATATATAGCTATGACAGTATTTAAAACTTCATTATAGCTTTTCACTTCAGAGGTTACTTTTTTATTAAAAAGTTACAGTATGTAGATTTTTTTGTTGAGGATTTTAAAAAATTGGTAGTAAATATATATGTTATACAGTAGTTTATTGAAACCTTTTAAAATCTTTTTGCACTCTCACTAAAGCTAGCATGACTTAATATCAGCTGAATAGTCAATTAGTGATTAACTGCACACCTGGAGTGTTTAATTTCACTTTGATCATACCTTTTCCTGTCGGTGAATGAGTGGTACAGGTGTAATAGTGTTACCATTATCACTCCCTTAAAGTGAATCTGTCTGTTATGTGCTGACACTGGAGTCAAAATGTTAAATAAAAATTTACATTAATTTAAAAATATTAAATGTCAATGACAATTTTTTTTATTTGATGAGATGTTTTTTTTAAGGATAATTTATTTAAGTTGGACAAATGATAAATAAGCACAATATATTCACTTAAATATACAGTACAAGTCAAACATTTGATATTGCATTTTTTGCTCAATTGTTTTTTTTCTACTGAAGACATTAAAAGAGAGCGGCACGGTGGCTTAGTGGTTAGCACTGACACCTTGCACCTCCAGGGTCCAGGTTCGATTCCCCTCGCCTTATGTCTGTGTGCATGGAGTTTGCATGTTCTCCTTGTGCTTGGTGGGTTTCCTTCAGGTACTTCAGGTTCTTCCCACAGTCTAAAGTTAAGGCATTGGACTACGGTTCAGAAGTTCCCAGATTCAAATCCCATGACCACCAACTTGTCCCTTTTGGGCCCTTGAGCAAGGACCTTAAACCTCAACTGCTCAAGTGTATAATGAGATAAAAAGTCGCTCTGAATAAGGGCGTCTGCCAAATGCCTAAATGTAAGGGAGGAAAGCGATTAACATTTCGAGAAGACTTCATGCACAGTAAAGTCATGATACAGTAAAACATTTGAAGAGTGCAAACATTTTAAAGAAGGTTGTATGTCTGTGAATGATGATCCCAGCCGACAGTGCTCAGCGCCCACTACACTTGCTCCCGTGAGCATTCAGCAAGTTAAACGCTTGATCCTTAATAACTGAAAGATAACTTGGGGAATACTAATGCTAGATACTAACTTGTGTAAGAGACGCATCTGTCTGTGGGAACTGTACACACAATTGTTCACCAACACCACTTGTCCTGTTTTGACTTGAACAAATATATAATGCTGAGAGTATTCTATACTCGGACATGATTCGTGGTTCACGGTTTCAACCTTTTGCCCCTGTTGAAGAAAAAAAAACTGTAATGTTCAAGTAGTTCAAGTTCAAGTAGGCTTTATTGTCACTTCAACCATATACAGTTAGTACACAGTGAAACGAAACAACGTTCCT
>JAOVVB010113261.1:0-12715 GCA_028570985.1 Heterobranchus longifilis
GGCTTTGCTCGGAAATGTATTGGCTCTTCGACACGTCCGTCACAGCATTGACACAAAAGAACCACAGTGAAAATTCCCCGTTACTAAAGCTTGCGAGAGAGTGCAAGTTTTGTCATGAAAACAGCTGTTAGAATAAAAATATATATATATATATAATAAAATATAATATAATATAATACAATGTTATATAGGATATAATATAATGGACTATAACATAATATAGGCTAATGTTTTGAAAAGTGCTTTATAAATAAAGTTTCTCATCATTATAATCTTATGAGCTTATTTATCTCTCCCTTTAGAAAATGAAAACCAGTGTTTCCCAAAGCTAGGGTCGGGACACCAAAATGGGGACCCGTTTTTATTGGGTCACCAGTCAGCAGAGGAAAATACATAACAATGCTATCATATATTAATTAGTTTTCCTAATTAAAATAGAAGCACATTCTTATTTTCTTTCTTCTTCTTTTTTCTTTTTCTTTGCTGGTGTGTTCAGTGCTGGGCTTAACATTACACTCATAAAATGTAATTACTTGTGAGGTACTTTTTTTTTTAATATATAATGAAATAAATACATTTAATATAAATTTCAAATTCATGGTTTATAAATGTAGATGTCATTGCAATTCACGATGTATGGGAACTTTGGACAACAGCAAAACCAGCCTCTCATATTAGGCGACACACATGAACACTGTACAAGTCCATATATGACTCTCATGATAATTCACCCATCCTGACAGAGTTTTGATATGCTAAAAAAAAAAAAAAGGGAGGGGGGGATTTAATGAGATGAGATTAACGAGAGTGGGTCAGTCATTATAAAAAGCCCAACTGCGACGATAACTAAGGCCGAATCCTGGTGTAGTACTGGTTTTATCCAGTGAGTGGTGCCATTTACTCAAAATGTAAAGGCTTGTCTGTTACAGCCACGCACAGTCTGGTTTCAGCACTGCAGATATGGACCAGGTAAGTGTTTATTAACATACATAAATTGATCATTCATGATTGGGCGTAAGTTGTCCTTACACAGTGGAAAACCCAATCATAAAGCCTAAGAGTTGGTACGTTTCACCGGTGAGTAAAGTGACTTTATTGTAGGCCTTTGTTTGATAATTTTTTTAAGTGCACAAAACACTCCGTCCAATTTGTTGTGTAGCCCACTTAACTAATATTGGCGCACGCGTCTCTGCGAAATAAGTGAAATTGTCATATAGGGGAAATGTTACAGGATATTTTTGGTGGATAGATAATTCAGGAATTTTGGATGTGCCTGATCTAGCTTTGTAACTCAAAATGTGGCGTATCATTATCCTACTTTAATTACACCTTAAGTAGACTTATTTGCCGCAAAAAGGCCCTGTAGTGACATCACCGGGGGAAAACACCATGCACTTAGCAGGCCCCTGGAAACTAGGAGCATCACAGGATAGGGCTGTATCACATTTATGTTAAATAAAATGATATACTTTTGTAAATAAATGTAGTAAAGTAAAATTAAGTAGTAAGTAAATCGAATTAATTGGGATTAAAAAAAGAATGCCACAAAGCAGCAATGGGCTGCTATCAACAGAGTGCAGGTTCTTATTAAAAGTATTAAAGTAACCTATTGAAATAGCACGTTGTAAAAAATACCACATTGGAGTAAAAATCCTGCATTTATGTTTTACTTGAAGAAGCATGATCCTACATTAAAATGCAACACATTTTGAAAAAGCTGAGGACCCCTGCCTCTTGATGCAATGTGCTTTTTTATGATTTAGTTTAACGGGTGATATATGCTGCAGGTAGTATACTGTTAGTTTTACTCATACAACACGTAATGCTCATATGTTTTGCATACAAATCTTTTTTGCAGGCATAATTACAGCTGTTCAACACTGCTCAGTAAAAAGTGTAATTTATGTATTTTCCACTTTATTTGGGAAATAAAAAATGTATGACGACTTGCAAATGATCTTTTATACTTCTTATTTATTAAATCATCTTGAAATTGAATTAATTGAGTAAACGTATTACTTATTTTAATAGTTTAGTTTGTTTCTACATTCAGACAACCAAGTCATTGTCAGTGATTGAGGCCCCAAGGCAACATGCAGTCACAGTGGGATATGTCGAGCCCCGTATTGTCATTCCTATATTTTCTATTCGTCTAATAGCCTAATTGTTGTTTGTAACATTTTATTTCCCCTAGGCCTAACCGATGCACACGCCAGATCCCTATCATTTAACATGGATGTGAACCTGGCCGGGGATGGGCCTGTGTTTGGATCTCCATGCGGATGTGACATTTCAGAGAAGAGCGCGACCGCCATTTTGAGATTTACCTCAGACTCAACACATCACAAACCAGGGGAGGAGCGGGTTGAGAGCCACACAGCTCAGGCTAACGTTGTATGACCGGGCACATTCCTCACAAGAAACAAGAGGTTAGCTAGAAATGCAACGAGGTGCCGCGTTTTGTCGTGTATCGTGCTAGGGGCGGTTTGGGGGAATTGGTTTATGTCGGGCCGTGGCAACTCTCGTCTCCGCGAACTTCCCAATCAACATTAGTGCTATTCCGTATTGGAAACGGGTTTGAATGGATAGCTTTTTCCTCCACTCTTCCCCAGACGAGGGACAATCGGAGGAGCACACGGAATGGGGATATCGCAGACAAAGTTGTTGAATGTGTGTCTGTAGCAAATGAACCATTGTTTTCATTGTTGTTGTACCTATATCACCATTTGGCTGCCTAGTGTCAGGTAGCTTAACGCTAGCTATAAACAGGGTATTTGTTCCTTAAGGTGCAGGTCGTGCTGTGCGTTGTCTTATTGCCCCACATTTCCCGGGGTAAAGCCGGATTGATTTAGCTAATTTCAGCGGGCCTCCCTCCTCGGAGCCCCGGTCCATCCCTCCCCACCCGCGACTCGCACCCACCAAAGGCGCCGAGATTGGGCGAATAGCGAGCAAATACGTCCGCGTTTCTCTACCCGCTCCCCCGCCGACCTCCCCTCCTCACTCCCCGGCGCTGACAGCGGACAAGGCCGAGGTCGCGACAGAGCAGGCCCGGCCGCCGAGGCTCGACCTGTCCACCCCACCTCCGCATCCTACCACACCTCACCAGCAGTCCAGAACCCGGTTCCCCACCGAGCCGACCCTGGACAAGGTCGAGGGTAACAGAGATAGCAGGGAGCACCGCATCACAACCACAACAACAACAGCTGCCAACATGAACCACCACCATCACCACACGCAGCAGCAGCAGCAACAGAAAGCCGGCGAGCAGCAGCTCAGCGAACCAGAGGACATGGAGATGGAAGGTAAGTAATGGTCCCAAGAAGGGCGAACGGACGCTTTACAACCTATTTTTTCACAATTTAACGACTGCACGGGAAATGCATGAAGTTTTATTTGTGCAAGCTGAGCTCAACTTTACAGTAAACACGAAGGCCCGAAGCTAGCTATCGTTAGAATAGCCGGCTGCATTTTTGCTGATTGTGCGTCCGTTGCAGCATACTTGTGTGGAGCTGACCTCATTTTGCGTTATAAGCGAACGGAGCATGAATTTCTCTCCGGATGCTTGCAATATTTCATTGCTTGTAGATAACAAATTAGCTGTTCATCCATACTGTTTGATATTAGACACACAAACCATTCATTCGTCTCAGCCACTTTATTTCAAAATGAACGGTTCTGTTTTTGTTCATGGTCGTTAGCTGTAACAAGTTCTCAGATCATCGCAGTTTAGAATCCACATGCAGCCATATAATTCCAGGCCCGTTGATTGTTGATAACCTGTCGTTGGATATTTGTAAACCGTGTGGCTGTTAGTCTACAATTAACGGGGAACCATCGCTAGATAAATTAATATTGCTACTTTGACTTCACAGTGGGCTTTGGGTTGATTTTGACAGTTATCGGCACCTGCGTTCCTCATCAAAGTTAGCTATTCCGCAAGCTAAGTAACCGTAGCTTTGCTATTTCCAATAACATGGAAATATAGCCCGTTAATAATTGTTAACAAGTACAGTTAATGTTACGCCAGCCTAGTGTGTTAGCATCGCGTATGATGGCTTGTCCATCAAATGCATTTAAATGCGGGCCTGCAAAGTAACGATATCGGTTCTGTCAGTGAGGCCCATAAAATGCGAAGTCAGTACATTTGACTGATTCATATGTGTTGTATATACGTTTAAGTTCATGCAGACTCCGCCGGGTATCTGTTTTATGTATCTATGTGTTCATTAAGATGGTAAAACGCAATGCACATTGCTAGCGAGACGGCTAATTTTAAGCTAGGCAATTAGCTCCAAGGCCCACTTCTTTACGTTAATTCGCTGGCTAGCATGCTAGTTAGCTGATCAGCTAACACTCGCGGAGGGGGTGTGTGGCGTTCCAAAATGGAGGCTTGTATTTTGCAACGTTCGATTCGGCTGTTGCTCGATGTTAGGCCTTAAATATTTGTCTCACGTAATCTACATTTTTTTCACTTGTCTCTATAATGTATCTATGCTGGGTGATATTTTTTCTCGGGCATTAAGTATAGCTTGTTAGCTGATACTTGTGATTCCAGCTAATGTTTGCTAATAACGGCCTGCTGTTGAATATGTGGCTAGTGTTTGCTAGATAGCTAAGTAGCTAACGCTAACACAGATGCGTCGATCGTGATTTGCTATAAATTGACTGTGGTCTTAACACGTTTAGCCATGCCAGTAGAGCAGATGGCAATCTGACAAACAGAATGTAAATTATGTTTTGGTTTACTTGTTTGTTAGTTTATATGTTGACGTTTGACAGTGTGTTCTGTGAAACGTGTGGCAGTGCTGGCAAGTAACGGTAGTCGCCGCTGCGGTAAGCCAGGCCCGCACAGAGACAGCGCGGGGATTTGCTGCTTCATTGTATGGACGACCAAACGGCATGGAGCTCGCCATTTTTAATGATCTGTGTTTTTGTTAGTCAGCTTTGTAGTCAGGGCCACCTATGTTACCGTTTAGTAAGCGTTTTACACACAGGCCATCCGCTCTACCACCATTTTATAAAGTTTTTAATCAATGTCAACTTTGGACAGAGAGTAGAGGCTTTGGGGAGCCTTCAGCATCACTGCGTCATTTGGTCCCAGTGATTTTATTATCTGTTCGCACACACATTGTTGCTTGTTATTTGCTTGCACACAATATATAGCACATATTATTTAATTACACATATAAGCAAGTAGAAACAGACCAATGTGCCATTTTAATTTTTGAATGCTTAATTTGAAGACTTGTGTTACTAGTGGCAGGTGCACTCACCAGACTTCCTCACCCCTTTAGTTGATGGTTCACCCTTGTTGGATTCTTTCCCAGTTTGCACTGCAGCCTTACAAGGACAGTGAAAACAAGTTGACATAATAAACTCCTCACTTTTTTCTGACTGCTTAAACAGCAACACATATCCATTTTTTAATGGTATGAAGCTAGGGTTAATCCATCATCTGCTCTGCATATCTCTGTTATTTTATCTGCTTTGCCACAGCAATCAATCTTACTAGGATGTCAGGCTGTTGCTGCTGCCACACAATCTATCTAGTGGTAATTACACCTGTAACGACTCTCCAGACATGTAGGAAATTAATAGGAAACAAACATTATGCTATTTCTCAAAAGATACCTTTCTTATAAAACCCAATCTGTCTTAACGGGACAAGATTAAGGACTAAGATGCTTGTAAAGCCGAGGTTTCATTCAGTGATGTTGTTTTAGGTGTGTTTCGTACCTTCACTGCATCGGTCAACATTCAGACAGCAGAGAAACACAACTTAGTGATGATGCGTCAAACAGCATTTCAGATTCTTTTAGTGCCAAGTTAGTGTAACAGGATCAGCTGTGCTGTTACAGCCTTGTTGCTGTAGGTTAAACACACATCAGAAGTTGGTTTTTTTTGTTTGCCCAGGCCAGCATACTGTTGTCTCATAGGAGAAAATGTGTCTTGATGATGATGACTTTTAATTGATGTTTTCGGTCCAGAGGCTGTGAACTTCGGAAAAATTAGATAAGATTACAACACTTTGTTGGCACTTGAAATGGAAAGATTTGTTTGTGCTTTTTTATTAACCGTTACTGTTGTAGTGCAACCATAGCAGGTATTCAGATCAATTACTGTGTGATGCTTCTTGGAAATATATATTCATAAATAATAAATCAGTGTTGTTGAGATGCTTGTGATATGCATAGTTTGAGTTCTACATTGTCATTTTTGTCCATAATTATTAAATTATTATAACTAGTACATCCAGTCCGGCTTGTGCAGATTTCAGTGACTGATCCATTAGGATGTACTTCTCAGAGGTTTCAGGACTGACACAGTAGGCGGGACAAGAAGTTGTCACAGAGTTGACTGACAGACCCCATTAGCAGGGTGTAATCCACTTGAGGAAACGAGGTCAGTCTCCCGGAGGACTCGGTCAGTAACGTTACCTGGAGACACACACACAACTGACACCATTGCGTCTGTCAGCTCGGAGGAAGACGAGGATCACTGATACACGTGAAATACAGTGTAAGAGACGGATTGACACATCCACATATTTGGAGACATATGCCTGAGTGCTCATATCAATGCTGTCGTTACTCTCAAGTCTAGCTTCTGTTGACATCATTGTCATCATCACAGGATCCAGGCAGATTTCACTCACTCCTTGTAGTCTACTCAAAGCTCCTCTGTTTCTGTCATCGGTGTGTTTTGATAGATGAGACTGTGCATCGAGCCGCCTCATTATTCGGCTGGGATAATTGTTGTCCTCTGCGCGCGTGTGTTTTTGTTTGAGCGATGACTTGCAGCCTAATCCTGCATTGTGTCCATAATTACCCAGCCTACTGTAATGTCGCATGGTCTTTGTCATGCACGCACACACACACACATTCTCTATCTGTTGCCCTCACTGACACACACAGACTGGGGAAGAGAAGACTTGTCATGCTGTCTCAGCAGGGTTTTCCCACTGAAATATATAAAAAGGGGAGAGGAAGGATCACAATGTGTGCAGGAGATAAAGATGGAGACAGTAGTTGCAGAATTACTTTTTTTCTTTTTAAATACAAAAAAATGTTCAATCTTTGTTAATGCTGTTTTCATGCCTTAAATAACTATGGTAATTGTCTGATTATACATCTGTCCTGTTCTTTAAAAGATACATATATTCACAGAAACCTGGTGAAAAAATTTTGACTAAATTCTTAAAATTGCACATCATTTCCACAACTAAAGAATTAAACTACATTAGTAAAAGTATTGGGAAAAAATATGAGTTGTACTAATTTGTATATTCACATTTTCTAGAAATAAAATGGTCCAACTGTAGTAAGAAAGTAATCTAGCAAATTGTTGTATTGCTGCTGCTTGATTTTGACTAGTAAACATGGCTGAAAATGAATAAAATGTGAGAGGAAGCCTCGTCTGTGGCTTTTTTCAGGCCATGATGCCATATTGTATTGATCTTGGTAGCATTATCTGACATTTTTGTCCCCTTGTTTCTGACCTGCTGAAGTCACATAGTTGGCAAAGCAGAGGCTTCAGCCAGCTTTCCTCCAATTGAATTAAGGTCTCTCCCCTGCTGTCTGTGCTAGAACCATACAGTCTTATCATATTGTTTCTCTCTTTGTACAGCTGGGGACACAGACGACCCTCCAAGAATCCCGGCCAACCCAGTGATCAATGGTAACGTGGCCATGGCAGATGGACACAACAACACAGAGGAGGACATGGAGGACGGTGAGGATGATGCGCACGTACAATAACAATGTCAACATCGATATTTTAAACAGACGCATTGTTTTTTGGGGTTTTTTTTCTTCTAAAACCCTTCAATTAATTTATAATCCGTTTACTCTCACTCATAGAAATAGAGTGAGAGTAGAACGGACATTGAACCATTTGACTGGTTCATTCTACTCTAGTTCTATTCCTGTTTTTTCTTTAATATCAATGCACCATGATGTTAGTCGTTTTTTGGCTCCAGTCATTGGTCGGCTGAGTGGCTCCAGTCAACACTACAGTTTAAAAAAAAAAAAAATGGCGGCTGCAGCAGAGTTTCTTGGTTTAGCGTATTTCTGCTGTTATTTGAAGGGATGGTTTGGATGTTGTCAAGTTGGGTTGTGTGAGGTACTTATCTATTATAGGGCCGCAACTAACGACTATTTTGATAGTCGACTAGTCATCGATTATTGAAGCGAATAATCAATTAATCAGATTTTGAATCGCACAGTTACTCAATCGCTCTTATTTAGCTATCAGCTTTTAAATTTAGCTGGAGGTTGTTTTAGGCATGTGCAAAACGTTTTAGTCGACGAAAAATCTTTACATTTTAGTCAAAATGTTTTCTCTCTTTAAACTAATTAAATTAGGCTAATACAGGCTTCGGAACGTGTTGGTTTTTCTAAGTTATCATAATTGGCCTTTAACATAAATAAAACATACAAATGATTAATCATCAATCTTTATATTCATCTATAAAGATTCGAAACTAGATGTCAGGTTTGTAATTTATAATTTGCATGTTTGTTTTGATGTTAACAATGCAGCTAAATTAAGTGAAAAAAAATATTTTTTATTTGTAAAAAGCAGCATCTGGTCTCATTTATATACATATGGAATATGATGCCTTATGCCAAACAAGATTTTTGCATAGGGCCCCGGCACAGCATGTCAACAACATAACGTGATGCAGAGATCTCATTTCAATCAAGTTCTGTCGCATAGAGGAGGAAGAGTGTTTTGAGTCTTCATAGTTTTTTTATGAAGCAACCATGCACTGTGTGCCCAAGCCAAATGTCCCCTCGGGGACAATAAAGTTTAACCTAACCCAACTTTATCGTCAGATCACTCACTGCAAATGTCAGATGCTGTAGTAACTGTAACGTTACCATTTAACATCAAACAGTCTAACGTTAGCTAACGTTAACTGGTAACATTATCTTTAATAAAAGCAAGCTTATAGCCTATTGATGTGGGTTGAAATCCTCGCTGCAGCTGCAGAAGTCGGAAGCTGCCGGTCAGTCTGCCTCCGCTCCGCTGTGTGTTTTCTTGCTGTGTTTCTTGATGTAATATTAAAATATTTCAGTTTCCACCACAGGATGTCATTCCCATTGTACATGGGATTCATAACGAATGTCCGACAGCCCACCAATAACATTTTAATCCTCATCAACGAAAACAAAACATACATTTTGTCATATTTCTTATTATCAGAGATGATCTATTTTGTAGCTTGTCTTCATCATGGAAAAAAAAGGTTTTCGTTAACTAAATTAACACTGCTCAGCAGAGACAGGAAGGAAGTGAGATGGTTTACACAGGCAGGAGGACAATTATGGACACTAAGCAATGTACTGCTACTGCTGTGGACGGAGGTTTGATTTGCACTTTGGCTCGTGCAGTCTTCTCCCTGATGGCAAAGGTTCATATTCAGAGAAGAGGGGATGTTGAGAGTCCACTCTGATTTTTGTTGCTTGTTTCATGACAGCCTGCTCACACAGGCTCTGTATGGGCTCATAGTCTCTCTTCCCTATTACCTTCATGGCTGTTTTGTGGATGCTGGCAAGCCTGTTTTTCAGTTGCACTGTCAGGTTGCCAACCCATGCTCTGATTCTGTATCTAATGATGCTCTCAAGGATTGCCCGGTAGAACGTCAGCATGATCCGGCTGCTCACACTGTATAGCCTCAGTCGCCTTGAGAACTGAAGCCGCTCGAGGCTCTCGTCAAAGCCGCTGGACTCCTTTCACAAAAACAGTAATTTTACCTCACAGAACACGGGAGTTGCTGATCTTCCGCTGCCTGGATCAGTGTGTTTGTGTTATTGTGTGACAAACCAAAAAATAAATAAAGCCTCTTTTAAAAAAAATAAAAATTATCATGTTGCCATTGGCAGTTTAAATGTACAGCTTTGCACTATGTTTACATTTTGTTTTGGAGGAAAAGTAATCGCTTAGATTAATCGACTATCCGGTAAAATAGTCGATAGATTAATCGATAGAACATTGCTTGTTTCGACGCTTGTGCGGTGAAAGTAATTGTCATAAGTAATGATCAAGGTTGTTATACCCTATTTAACACGAAAATGCTGATTTAAAAAAAAAAATGGGAACATCCGCTAAAAATAGGCGATAATCCCCTTTCCCATTGCACTTTCCTTCACCACACACGTGACTCGCCACTGTAACATATGCCACATGCATGCTACATTAATTGAGCAAAATCTTGTAATATAGAATTTAATTTTGTCAGTGATTTTACCTTTATTTTATAGTTGATCGTGTACATATTTGTGTTTTTCATATTGTTATGCTGTTATTTTATATTTCATGTTTTATATTTAATGATGACAGCATCGCGCAGGTACAGTAAAGGTGTGAAAATTAGCGTGTTCACCCGGATGTTGTGTTTACATTACTGCCGATTGGAGCTGATAACTACCCAGTGAGAAAAGGGGTATTCGTCTCATTTTCGGTTGTATACACTGACCAGTTGCACCTGGTTTCGTCAGTGAAAGCTGGAGGAAACTTGTTCACTCTGTTCACAATCTAACCTGCCCCATTTTCCCCGTCTCCCTCCATCTTTCCACAGACACCAGTTGGCGGTCAGAGGCGACTTTCCGCTTTGTGGTAGAGCGCTTCAGCCGCCTGAGTGAGTCTGTGCTCAGCCCGTCCTGCTTTGTCCGGAACCTTCCATGGAAGATAATGGTGATGCCGCGCTTCTATCCTGACCGGCCACACCAGAAGAGCGTGGGCTTCTTCCTGCAGTGTAACGCAGAATCAGACTCCACGTAGGTGTCTTGGTGCGACCACCGATTTTGGGGGACAGTGCAGAGACACACAGGCACACACATACACAAATAGTGTTCCCTAGATAACATTAAATGAACGATTTCCATATTTATAAATACTTTTTAATGATCCCATATTCTAAAAAGTGAGATACCATGGGGTTTTTTTTAGATTATAAAGCAGGTCTAGGTGCTATATAAATACTGTGAAAGTATCAAAACGCTCAATCCAAGGAGAAATGCACACTGTGCCTGGAAACACCGACCAATCAGAGCAGACTGGGCTTTTTCGGGAGGGGGCTTAAAGAGATGGGCACTAAAACGTAATGTTTCAGACAGGCTATGTTTTTTTGTTTGTTTTGTTTTTAAATGAAGACATGTAAACATGTTCTAGTAGAAACTCAAAGTATGAACCTGAAAACTAGTATAATATGGGACCTTTAAGAGGCCACCTTTCACAAAACAGGTGTTCAGATCAGTGCAGACGTATCTAATTTGTGCTGATATATTAAAAATAAAAAAAACTCACTCGCATGTGTTGCTGCTTTCAATGACACTTTTTATATACAGTCTGAACACAATTAAAGTTTGAAAGTTAGACTATACTTTTAGTTTAGGACGTATTGCAGTAAAACATTGGCATAATGGTGCCTATATAAATTGCTGACTCCTCACACATTTCTTTGTTTTATAATCACTGAAAGACTTCTTTGTGTCAGCCTGAAACAATATCTGCAAATTGATTTACATTAAGTACAGACATAAAAAAACAGAATATTTGCATCATCATTCCTCCAGTATTTCCCTTTTTGTTTTGTATTAATGTTCTACTTGCAAAAGCCGACCGGGACCCGTTACGCATCCCCACAGCGTGACGCTGCTACCACTGTGTTTCATGGTTGGCATGGTGCGTTTCTGTGTGGTGTTAAGACCACATCAAACGCAGCAGAAAACTCCACTTCTTCAGACTGGGACAGTAACTCAGTACGAGGAAGTTTAATACATTGTCAATGTCTCCTTTCTTAATAAAGCAGCCAGCCAGATGAGACAGTGCAGGAGGAAAGTGAGGGTCAGTCTGAGACTCAAACCAGAGAAGGGTGAGCGATTATACAAGTTAATGAAATATTGAGGAATCGCATAATAAGTAAAAATTAACTCAATTCTGTTTCTCGTTCTTTTTCATGTTTAAGCACAGGAAGCACAGAGTGGCTTTGACCCAGCGTGGCCCAAAAGCCGTAGCTGGCTCACAAACATGCCTGCGATGGGATGTTGTGTGTATTCTGCAGAAAACACAACCCCCCCCACCCCCACATCGTGTTAATTTCGTAAAGCAGCCATTCTAAAGATGCGTGCACAAACTGTACGCTGCACATGCCACGCATGTTTTCCAGCCTTTGCCACTTTTCTCTCAAAAATCCAGGGAAAACCTGGTACACTTGACAGGCAGGGTGGCCTGCTCTCTGGAAGTTCACAGCTGTAATTTTTTAATGATTGACCTTACTGTACTTTGTCGAATATTCAGTAACAATCTACTTGTATCTGTCCCCTAACTGGTACTTTTCAGTAACCTTGTAGGTGTATTTGGAACGGTCTTTTGTCTTTTATGATGTAGTTTTGGCCAGGAAAGTTGTTGGACCTTCCAGATGTCATCGCTTGATTACACACAGATGAACTCCTTTTTTTTTTTAATAATGCAATTTCCAAAAACGCTTGGCTGCACCGATGATGATTTATTTGTTTTAGTAGATGGCGTGAATACATGTGCAGTCAGTTATTTTGTATTTTGAATTCAATTTGTAGAAACAGTGATTTCTGGAAGGAATTTGTTTTTTCTCGCTTTGGTTTCATTACAGACGGTGATCCTGATAACCTGATCTTCTAGTCAAGTGAAAGTACTTTGTATAACTCAGTGGCTTTTTAGTCAAAAGGTATTC
>JAOVVB010113270.1:0-12715 GCA_028570985.1 Heterobranchus longifilis
CACGCACGCACGCACGCACGCACGCACGCACGCACGCACGCACGCACGCACGCACGCACGCACGCACACACACACTGCACAAAGCCAACATTAGAGACATATGCATATTAACATACACAACAAAACAGTGGCAGCAGCGTCCAGAAGTTAAAATATAGTAAAAATAAAATTGGAACTGATGACTTTTAAAAACATTTTTTTTAATATAATGGGCCCCGCTCACGATGCATGTACATTACGCACCTGTTAGCTTTAGCTTCAGTCTTTTTATCATGATATCATTTGTTTCCAAACAAATCAACTTGAAACATTAAACTTTTCGACCCCTGTAGCTTAATTAATTACCTAACACTGAAACATTTCTGACTAACATTGTAATTTTGTATTCTGTTGTTGTGGCTTTGCAGGTGATTTTGGGTGGAGGGAGGAAGTACATGTTTCCCAAAAACAAGTCTGATATAGAGTACCCCGGCATCGCGAAGCACAGTGGCACAAGAAGAGACGGAAGAAACCTGGTGCAGGAGTGGACTGACAGAATGAAGGATAAAGTAAATTTCTCCTCCTCTTTCCTCTCTTGGCTCCTTTCGGTTCTCTGCTACCTCTTTTATCTTCCCAATTACATTTCCATATTCAGGAGTTCAAAGTGACTGCAGTGTTACCACTCACACTGTTGTGCTGTACATTTGTGTCTCTGTGCAGAAAGGCCATTATGTATGGAACAAGAAGCAGCTCTTATCACTGAACCCTAACAGCGTGGATTACTTATTGGGTGAGTTTCCACTCTCTGTGTCATTATAAAACTCTCATTGAAGTGTAAATGAAGAGCCACACTTGTTTGCATTTGCTGTAGGCTTATTTTCAGCACGTAATATCCTATTTTCTTCTTTCTAACTGTGACTTCTGTTATTCCAGGTCTCTTTGAACCTGCGGATCTGACATACGACCTGGAGAGGAACACTGAGACTGATCCCTCGCTGACAGAGATGGTGGATGTGGCCATCAAGATCCTGAGGAAGAACCCCAGTGGGTTTTACCTGCTTGTAGAGGGTGAGTTTGTGGTGAAATTGGACTGTCGTCTTTTCTGTCAGGCTGGTCTACTGTTAAGTCTTAGTTTTTGTTGGAGACGTTGCAGATTTCAGTAGTGAATGCCCTTTAAGGCAAGGAGGCCTTTTAAAACAGTTGCTACCCAATGTTGTTATTCAGATTACTAAAGAAATAGTTAAACATTTTGGGAAAGACATTGTTTGCTTTCTTTCTGCAATGGAGATGAATAGATGGAGACCAATCTCATGTTTGTGCGATAAGAGTATATTTTAGAGGTGTTAGTGGGTGTTTTTCTCACTTCTGTTCAGCAAAAATAAAGTCATGATCAATGATCAATGACATCTGCTGACTGACAACAATGAGGAAACCGTGACTCGGTTTGCTAACGATGATGTGGAGCATGAAAAGCAGAGACAAGAAAAATGTGTTTTAAGACATCATGAACACCTCAGAAATAGAGTTTGTCTTCCATTGGTTTATCACTAAATGTTCCTCATAAAACATCCTTCAAAACTTGAATTTACTTTTTGCAAGGTTTTGCATGTTTTCAGCAGCTTGAATCTGTTAATAGTTCCACCAATTACCCAACTTTGTGATCATATGCCCCTTCAAAACATGATCCGTTATCCCTAAATATTTTATATTTAGTTTTACATGATGACATCATGACTGAAAAGGACCCTGGATCTTTTTTTTCTTCATAAAAAGTTACTTTAGCGGCTGGTTGACTTGGGATCTAGTCACGTTTTCAGTGTGAATAATAAATTGTCTAACTTTTCTATAAAACGTATAAACCCACATAGATGAATTTATCATTATTCCAGATTTCTGAAAGGGGCATTATACACAGCTAAAGTCTGTTTGTGAGATCCAAGGCAAAGTCTTCCTTTGTGAAACTAAATTATGTATTTGTTGTGTTCATGTTTTGACCCGAGACCCCGTAACAGCATAAACAAGTGTGAGTGACAGTCGGTAGAAACAGCAGGGTGGCCTGTGGTTATCAAGTTTGTCCTTCACCCAGGCTGGCTTTCTTTTATATTGGCTACCAGACTGATATGTCATGTTCACATTGAAAGAACATCTCAGAGGCTATTAAAAATTAATATAATGATTCATAAAGTAGGACAATTTCAATAAAACATCAGCAAGTTAGTTTAAAAGCAGCTGTTTTCCAAGTCTTGCCGCCAAATTCACTTCTTAATTGTCCCTTCAAGGGAAACATATTTTGCAGCAGTTAATAAAATACAATGATAAAAATAATATATTCTGTCACATTTACATGGAATAGGTATAAACATAAAAGCAATAAAACACCAAAGACAAAGCAGTCAAGGACTGATATATAAAACAACATTTTATCAACTATGAGAACTGGGTATATATGAAATAGTTTGTGGTTTAAAATAATCTGTTGCTGTTTATTCTTGGTAGTTTGTGTAGGAGAAGAGAAAACATGAGCCATTCCCACAAAAATGCTGTTTTGGACTGATCTTATCATCATTGACATTGGAACAAGAACTGAGGAATCTGTCTGAATGGCCAATGTCAGCACAATATGAGATACAGAAGGCACAGTAAGGCTTGTTGATAATGTGTCCTTGGCCGAGCACAGCTACAATCAAACACCTGCAAGTATGACAGTGATTGTTCTGCCAGACTGAGCGAGAATGAAAGGGTCAGTATGTTTCAAAGTGCTTGTCAGATCATTGAACACCATCTGAAAGAAGGTGAAAGAAGGTCCTCACACCTTTTTGACTGCGTAATAGTGGGGTCTTTCCGAAATAAACAATCTGACAAGCATGCCCCATGTTCACGCAGCGTCAAGTTTATGGAGGAGAGAGTAGGCCAGGGTTTGAACTCCCCTCTCAAGCTGTCTTTTTTCATTCTTCATCCAAATACTTTGGCACTTTTCGTGTATACAAACAAGTGCAATGCCGCTGCACGAGGAAAGACTATCCGAGTGTGAGGAAAAAAAGAGGAGATAACTGGTTGCTCTGTTTACTAGATAAAACAAGGGTCGGGTGCTCTCGGAAATGGGGAATCAAACAGGATAAACGAGAAGACAATCCAAGCACTTCATCGGGGCTTTAAACAAACAGACAACATATATAGTAACAGCAGCCAATAGGAGGCAGCCACATGACTTGAGTGACAAAATAAAATCACAGGTCAAACATATGAAAATAATGAAAAGAAAGAAAATATGAAAAAATATATATGAAAATAAAATATAAATAATATACATATAGATACACAGTATATACATACATATACATGCACATACATATATACATATGCACACATACACACACATCATCCAGATTATCTAGAAAGACATGACACGACCCAGTACCACTTAAATACATTATATACATTATATCAGACCCAGTAGCACTAAATATATATCATAAATTCTATACATGGAATATAAGTACCCAAAAAGCATATGAAGTGCTGTGAGACCTATATCAAAAATGTTTAAAGGACACATGTAAAATCGATATCCTCATTAAGACCAGGATACTTTAACGCATCCAGTCGATGGATCCAGAACGCTTCTCTTTGGTTGAGTTTCTGTATCCTGTCTCCACCCCTGATCAAAGGTTTGATGTGTTCGATACCCTCAATGTGCAACAAAGCATCATTAGCATTGTGATATACACTAAAATGTCTCCGGCATATTTATGCTCAGCCAGGCGATCCCTCGTGCGTCTTTTGGTGCGGCCTGCGTAGAAGAAACCTTCCACACATGGACAAGACAGACTGTAAATGTCCGAGTGTGGTCGAACAGCTTCAGATGAGGCTGAACGACATGTTATAGGCTACAAACTAGTTGGATTAAAGCAAACCCCGACATGACAGTCACTGTGAAACAGGAGTTAGAGCATCTTTAGCTGCTGTAATGTGACGTAATGACGTGATGTAATGTGAAACAGAATATGGGGTCTTCAACAGTGGCGCCACCAGGATTCTATTTCATAGTACGCACAATATCAATATGACTCCTGCTCGTGGCACACAGAAAAAATAAACCTCTTTTTTCCACGTGCCGCGAGTGAATCTGACATGAAAACGCACTGATTTTCTATTATAAACCATGTAAAACACATATTAAACATGATAGAAATGATTGTGATAAATGAACAAATATGTATCCCGTGTGATTTTCCTGCACCTGTTGTTCTGGAGTTTCCTCCGATTTTGACACCTCACATGATGACATTTCATCCTCTATATTTATTAGAAATAACCTAGTGTGACTACTGTTTGTGATTGTGCTTTCAAAATTATGTTATTATCCACATATTTGTCCGTTGTGTTTAAACCAGACGAGCCTCTGTATCTGTGTGCTCTCGGAGGAGTCAGACACACAGACCACAGACACAGACACACAAATCATCTCCACGTGTAGTTACCGGCACGGAGAAATGTGCTTCTGATGAAAACAGCCAGGCTACTGCTCGCCAGAGTATTTTCTGATCACGGCATTTCATGGCAGTTCCGTGCCTGATGAAAACAGCGCTCTCCCTCAACAGCCCCGGTAACAACAACAGCAGATTATGGCACCAGACTGGTTCACAACTCCCAACTGTACTAAATCACACAAAAAAATGTACGCACGGTGCGTACAGGATTACGGCTGCCGGTGCCGATCGCTACTGCGCAGACTCTGGTTGCAAAAAGACAACATGGTGGCGCCTGTATCCGGGATATTTTGGCTTCACTTTTGTACAGTGGGAGGAAGTGGAGACATGTCGTCCATCTTTATGGATGGATCATAAAGTCTACATATGTACACACGTCCTACTTTGATATTGCTAGCCACAGCACCCACCAGTGAACAGTCAAGTATAGTTTAATATGATGACCTGCCCCAAGTGACTGGATACATTTATGTAACCAGAGTTCATCTTTATACTTAACAGAGAGAGAAAAGAGAACAATTAACACAGAGACACAGGATCAGAAATGTCTTTAAGAGTTTAAGAGTTTAACAGCTAACCAGAAATATGTGCCCCTCTGTCAGGAGGACGTATTGATCACGGACACCACGAGGGCAAAGCCAAGCAGGCTCTGCATGAAGCTGTGGAAATGGACAGAGCCATCGGCCGGGCGGATCTCATGACCAGCATCCATGATACACTGACTATAGTTACTGCTGATCATTCTCATGTGTTCAACTTCGGAGGCTACACAGTCAGAGGAAACACAATATTTGGTATGATGTACATTCAGTGCTACATCTTTGTTGTATCACATGTTTAGTGGTGCTGTAAGTTACACTTTCAGGTCTGGCTGTGTTGTGATGATGGGCTTTAATGCATCCACAGGTCTGGCCCCAATGTTGAGTGATGTTGACCAGAAGCCCTTCACCTCCATCATTTATGGGAACGGACCAGGTTACAAACTTGTTAACGGCGTGAGGGAGAATGTCTCCACTATTGACTACCGTAAGTAAAATCAATAAAGAAGGATTATAGTAACTAAAGTTCCTTCATTTTATCTACATGTATTTCGCAGTAAATGGTGTATTTTTATGATTCCCCAAAATAACCTTACAAAAGCTGCATTTCCATCAAGAAGTTCCTTGCAATTTTTGGACCACTTTTCCAGGAACTCTAAAGTTCCTTCAGTCCATTGTTGTCTGCATTTCCATAGCGGTCTAAGGACCTGCAGAAATTAGGCATATGAAAAAGCAACATGACAGGGTGATGGCTGCTGGTGGTTGCAGGGGTAAACACACTCTGCAGCCTGCAGTTCAGTGTGCCTGCCCGTTTTATCTAAAAACACATTTTCTCACTGTGACGACATTTACTGATGCACAGCATTTACTGCTGCACAGTATTTACTGCTACACAGTATTTACTTCTGAACGTTGAAATGAATGAAATGCAGAGGAGGAAAATTAAACAAAGAGCATCTGTCTCCACAGTAAATCATCTGCTGAGTGTTTGGTGATTATTTATTTGTACTTTACTGAACCACCATGAAACAATCAGAAATGAATGTGTTATTTCTCTCATTCTGGCTTTCCCATGCTCTCAGCTCTACTTTGAATTTTATCAAACAAAGATAAATGTTCTTCCCTGGTCTTAAAATGGACCTAAATCGATACTAGAGTACTTCTTTGTTGAATGAAGCAGTATAGGAGTTGAAGCAGCCCCGCTGTGTGTTTGGTAGAAAGGTAGATATTGTAATATCACAAGCTATTTTAGTCATACAAGGTTAAATATATTGCAGAAGAGGAGACATTTCTCCACCTGAGGTGCCTGCAATAGACAATAATAATGTTTTAGTATAAGCATGACTTAGTAAGGGGGTTGCTCTGCCTGGAGTTTTCTTAAGTTATATTTACATTCAGTGTTACTCAACAAAATGCATTGTATGTATCCTGGGGTTCTAACAAATGTGTTGAATGCATTTCTTTGCAAAGCCGATTTGTATACATATTTTAAATCCTGCATTGTTTGCATCCATGCTTACGAGTTTTCTTCTTCCCTGCCTTTGTTGGCACATTGCTGCACATCCACTCATAGAAAAACAGCTCCTAGTGCTACCAGAGGGTAAAACCTCCACAGGGAACCCTTAAATTAGGGTGGACGTTTCCCCTTCATGCTTCAGGAGTTAAAAACAATAATATCTTTACATCTTTTCTCTGTGCCCCTGCCTTTCAGAGGAAAACAACTACCAGGCCCAGGCAGCTGTACCTCTGAGCATGGAGACTCATGGAGGAGAGGATGTGGCAGTGTTTGCGAAAGGTCCCATGGCTCACCTGCTACACGGGGTCCACGAGCAGAACTACATCCCCCATGTGATGGCGTATGCAGCCTGTATCGGCCAGAACAGGGAACACTGTATGCCACAGGCCAGCGGGTCTGCCGATCTACGCCCCGTCCTCTCTAGCATCGCAGCCCTTCTCACAGTCACCCGACTTCTGTGCTGACCCCCCCCCCCCTCCCCTCCCCCATCAGTCCTCATCCTGTTAATAACCCCATTTTAACCACTCACACATTTTAAGATTTCAATTTGTTGTTGTTGTTGTTGTTGTTTTTTAATTTTCTAATTTTACTCAGAACTATTTTGATCATGGGACCACTTTTTATATTATGATAATTAATTGACACAAGCATAAGGATATCAATTTTAGTATATTCAGACAAATATGTAAAACATTACAAAATAATCCATCACCCCTGATGCACTGAAATGAAAAGTGGTGTTGCAGGAAAAAAATCAGACAAAATCAGAAATCTCAGTTTGTCTATTGAATTGTTAGTTTTTATTCAAGGTTTTAAGACCCAACTTTGTTAAATGTAAACCCTTTAGGTTTGAATTGTTAGATTGGATTTGCAAATGTTTGAATATGTTTCATATGTTAAATGTGCAGTTAACATAATCTACCTCATAAGCTTGCAAAAGATCTCTCATGCAATTATGGTGCGTCGAGAAGGGCACATTTCGATGGACAAAATTGTTGCCGAAATCAGAGGCAACTGAATGTATAATTGACAAAAGAGTAAAATATATATATTTCTTGTCATACACCTTACTGAAAAGCCCACCTACCATTGTTATGTCCAATAACAGAAGTTGTAAAACCTCTTAACCAATAAAAGAAATGTTCTGATCATCTTTTGTCAGTTTTGTTGTGACTTTAATGGTTTAAACTTCTCTTAAATGTTCTTTGTATCAGATTTTACTTTGATTTCCCAAATATAGGGCCCAATATATATTCCCAAAAATATGGCGAAAATCTTCTACCGCAATGCAGGTCACAATATCAACGATGTATAAAATGATATAGCATGTTTTCTGGTAATTCAATAAATAAATAGTCCATATGGTATGTTATAACCACGTGGTAAAGCCTATTTTTCTATACTCCATGTAAGGAAAACAGCGCCTCGATGGTTGGCTCCAGCTTCGCTACCACGTTCAAGGATCAGAACATAAAGCGGCGTCCAAATTACGCAAATATTGCCGTAACGCAGTTCGACTGCTGGTTTTTCGCGATAGAAACGATATAGAAAAATATACGATAGACTTTTTTATATCATTTTGACAATATGGATATCGTCATATGACCCAGCCCTACCAAAATACATAGTTTTTCCTATTTTTTTAATTAGAAAACAGTGCTTTGAGTGTTAACTTTTCTGTAGAACGATACTATAATACTATAAATCAAATTGACTGACATTTGACATTTTGTAGAGGGCATAATGTTACAAGACTTTTTGACAAGAGACCAATTAAAGGCTGAAAGCTCAAGAGAAGCACCATTCTGTACAGACAATACTTCAACACAAGGAAAAAACCACAGTTTTGTGGTGTTCACAAATTTGCAATTTGTCACGCGACAGAAAAAGCTGTCAGGGAACTTTCTTCTTTTAGGGGGTCACACATATGTTGTATATGTTGTACTTTTCCATCTGCTCTATTGTGGCTTGTGTGGAATGTGAATGGACTGAAGCCACTCATTCCTTGGCATCATGTGGTCACTGTGAAAACAGGAGGACTCGTGTTGGCTGAAGCATGAAAAGGGGAGGTTCAGCTTTGATGGTCCTCATGCTGTCATTTGTACATTCTCAATATCAGCTGCTTGGAATCTACTGAGGCCCTCGGGGGCCACTTCATGCTTTCATGTAGTCTTGCTTTATGCTGATTAGGATTTTTCTTCTATTTCTCTTGGCAGCTAAAACTCGTAATCCTGTTTTATCTTTTGTATTCTATATTTAGAGATAGATGACGATGGGTATCAGATTGTATGGCATGAATATTCAAGTGGGCTTTCAACCCCCAACTTCCTTTCGCTTTCAGATATATTTGTACATGACTCAGTGCTTCTTATGTTTCCTAAATAATGAAACCTTCTATTTTCTGAAACCAGGACAGGGCCTTGTACAGTATGTATGGTACTTTAAAGTGGCCGCCTTGCCAAAGCTTCGCTATTCAATCCATCAACGACAAGTCAAGCAGATGAAGAACAATAAGTCTGCTTCTTTATGTCTCTGCTGGAAACGAGTCAGGTCTACAGAAACGCTTGAGGTCCAGACCAGACGTACAATTTTCTCAAGCAAGCCATGGTGTCTGGTGAGTTCATATCACAAAGCCATGTGTAAGGCTGCATATTAGAAACACTGTAATTTTCTACGACTCAAGAGTCTCCCCATGGGATCTTGCCTTTCAGTATGTACAAAATGTCCACATTTAGTGTACAGTAGTTGTAGCTTTTGTCTATTACCCTCTTAAAACAGTGTGATCTCACAGAAATACGTGAAATGACCATGAAATCTTAACACCGATTTACGTGGTGCGGTCACATATTGTGTTAAAAGTACATGGTGCCACCATGAGAACAATGTCAGTGGAAAGTCTATTAGGATCCTTTGCCGTAGTGGACACACAAATTCCCAGGTTCAACCAGATGATGACATATTTTTACGGAAATCACAGAAATTTAAATGTTTTTTTGAAATCCTACCTAACAAAACTCACAGAAATGTAGATGTTTTTTTTCTAATCCTACCTAACAAAACTCACAGAATTGTAGATTTTTTTTGTCGTGTTGGCAATGCGTCATTTTAATCATGGTGGCACAATATAATTGTAACACGTGTGACCCCACCACGTAATTCGGTGTTAAGAGATCGTGGTCATTTCACGCATTTCTGTGAGATCAGATTGTCTTAAAAAGACCATACATGGGGTTGTGCACATTTTAGCCCATTAACTGCAGTCCATGTCTACTTTACACTACTAAGTATTTACAAACCATGCTGCTGTGTTTTAAAGGTTAGAGTGGACTTTTTTCTATCATTCCAGGCAGTCATGATTACAGACGTTCGAATGTGTCACCCACCCACGTCTGATTTGTTCGGTGATTCAAAAGGTCTCGTGGTGTGCTAAATGATGGCTGTTTACTTCGATTAGAGAAACAGTTGACCAATCAGCGTCAGCCAACAAAAACTAGCTGCAGCATGGACGATATCGAGGCAGCTGTAAGAGCTGTTGTAGCCTAAGTCGACTTAGAGAAATAACAACTCTTAAAAGCCATGCACACCCACACAGGGGTTTTCAGCTACGTTGGCTGATTAGACGCCTGCTGAGGTTGAAGGTGGGACGTCATTGGACTCCATGTACCAATAAGGGCAAAAAAGGTGTAATTTGTCTCGCCTAACAGGTGCAGGAAAACAGAGAGGGAGAGTTAGTCAAGCACAGACTGTCACTGTACATGCAATCCTGAGAAGATGTCTAATCAGCCATAAATAATCACCTTTAAATCAAGGTATTTCTTTTTGATCTGTGTGAAAAAGTACATTTTCGGGACAGTTGCATCACTCACTACTGATTGGTTACGGCAAAGCAAAAGAAAACAACGCCCACTCCCAACAACACATTGGCATTGACATTAAAAAGATGTCAGGCAGAATGAATAAAATTAAAAGAAATGACAATTCAGGCTAGGCAGTCACTGGTTTCCCTCCCCTGCTTACAGTATGTAAGTATGTGACTCCGACACAGCTGTAAGCGATCATGTGCACGTAATTAACTCTCCACTAACATCTCCCAGCTGGAGCGGGGGGGGCGAGGGGTAACGTTAGGCGAACCAAAAGAGTGGTACATGAGCTGTGCTGGTGAGGAACTAGTTACATGTAACTACGTTACTGTGATTACAAGACAAAATGTCAAAATGTGAAATGACAAAAACATAAATGTAATTGTAATTGGTTAGAGTTACTGAGAGAAGATAATGTGCAATTAACTTACAGTTAGGTCTACTATGCCAGGGGAACTTAATTTTCACTTTTGTTTTCCTACAGAGGTAATAACATCGGTGCACTGAGAACAGAGAGGGTGGCTGAGAGCAGACCATGGATGTATGGTGGTGAGACATAAACACTGCAGCTGTCAGGTGGTACTAATGTACAATGTAGGTTTCAGTTTCTCCGTGTAAAAATACTTACAACATTTGAGGCTGTGGTTGTTCTTAGCATAGAGTGCTGAAGTCACATCAATTACACAAAAACACTTTAGATGAGGAATCCAAAACAATAAATTGTTGAAAATAGCATGATTACATGGTTGAATTCATTTAATTAAAGCAGTCCTCAATCATTTGACTCAAATAGATTAACCATGTCACGTGATATTACTGGTAAATATGACTGAAACATCCAGGACTTCACATTATAGACATCGCCGCAGACTATCCCTGTAACAATTTGCCCAACAGCAGTCACAGTCCAGCCACATATAGGTTTCAACCTAGTCTTGTTTCCTTTAAATTGTTTCCCAAAGTTCGGGTCGGCACCCAAAATGGGACGCGGACCTGTTTTTAATGGGTCCGAGTAAAATGCATAACAATGCTATGATATGTGAATACATTTTTCAGTGCAAGTTTGTTATGAAACTTTACAGAAAGAATCACTCCATTCAGCAAATGTAATTATTGCTGTGATGTATGTGTTATAATCTAATAAATACATTTCATATAGATTTTAAATTCAGTTTGTTGTGTTCTTTATCATAGGTTCATAAATGTAGATGTCATGGCAATTCATGATGTAATTTTGGAAGTTTGGGTCCCGAGGGAGACATCAAATTTCTCTTTTGGGTCTCAAGCTGAAAAAGTTTAGGAACCCCTGATTTTTTATGTACATGACAATAATCTTTTTCAGATACTAGTACTATTTCTGTCATTGCTAGCTTTCCTTTTAATCAAGATGCTTGCATATAAATTAGGCTATAGTATAATGCTCTCTGTTGAACTAAGTTCTTCAGTCAGTTGTTCATCAGTGCCTCGATTCACTGTCAACCTGATGTCATGGAAAATAACTGCAGCTGTCCTGCTGTAGATATAGATCTTGGATTGACCCCGAAAAGTTCTGACTGTGCCACCAAAGCATCACTCTCCCTGACATGACCGACATCAAGTCGCTCATCAAACACATCACCTCAACCTCCCTGAGAAGCGTGCTGTGACAGCTCGGTGCTTTTCATTTCACCTCCTCTTATCTGCCTCTCTCCCTTCCTTTGATTTGGCCACTTTTACTTTGAGTGATGACGTTTCATATCAATCAATCTCTCTATTTCTATATCACGGACTCTCTCCTCAATCTGTGTCATGATCTCCAGCACTGTGATTTGCTATGGGCTATGGTTGAATCATTAGGGGGGGGAAGATGCGTGTTGGAATTCAGAGCCTCAGACAGATCAAACTAAGAAAGCAAGGCGAGGCTGACAGCTACGGGGCTGCTGTATAAAAGGAGCAGTGAGGCTGCAAGAAGATGCTAATTCTCCCCTTTTCAAAGCAGAGATCCTTCTCTGGGCAAAAAATGTGGATGACCCACCTTCTTTGGGTAATCTAGTTCAGCTGAGTGCATTTCATAAAACACACAATCATCTACAGCCTGATTCACTATGCAAAACACTTCGTTATAGATGGAAAGAAGAGCGTTGATTATTTATTATATGACAGGGAATAAACCTCATATCTAATTTTGATGAATATGGACCAAACATTTTGTATTCATAAGGATTTTTGACCATGAGCATCTTTGGATGCAATGCAGAATACTTTTGTCATTCCCTCTGCACATTTCTGGACCTGTTCATAATCTCATAGAGGTTGTTGTCCTAATCGCCTTTCTCTATACAACCCCCCCCC
>JAOVVB010113298.1:0-12713 GCA_028570985.1 Heterobranchus longifilis
CAAAAAAAACACTCACAATAAGTTGATCGTGTTGAATTTCCATTATCGGGATAATCGTGAATATCCTCACAAACTGATTTACTACAGTGTCCTATCTGTGGTGCAATAAAAATATTTGTTTCTTAAAAAAAAAGTTGGAATGCTTTGAGAAAAAAAAGTCACAACAAAGCAACATGTAAGGTCAATTGATTCCAGTGTGTTTTAAGCATATTTCATTCATTATAATATAATTTAGCATACCTGTTGTTGTTTTTTTTTTAGAACAGGAAATCACGAGTATAAAAACCTGGAGTTGCTCCATGCACAAATCCCTGTTATCTGCTGTTTGTCATACAACACACTCAGGCTGTCCTCATTTTTAAGAAATCTTTAGTTGATTAAAACTCATTTGATTAGTTGATTTAATCGACAGATCTGTAAAACTGAGTTTCTCTACAGAGAATCATGCAAAAGCAGCACTTTAAATCTTGTGTTTAGCAGAGATGTGCTCAGAAGTTTCCAGGAAATAAGTCATTCTGCATGAAAAAATAATAAAAAACGACTAATGGACTAAAGAAATCTTAATCGATTGAGACCAAAACGAGCGATTAGTCGACTAATCGCAGCCCTACAACACACACACCAGAACAAACGTCTTCATATTTGGGCTCAATTGATTTTGCTCTGGAACAAAATCCAGAATGAAGTCCAATACTTGCTATGCTCTCCCTGAAAATACTTTCTCAGTTTACCATCTTTTTCTCTGTCATTCTATGCAAAGTAGCTCCAAAAAGCATGAACAGAAATACAGACTGTGCAGTGTTTTCAACCAATACTGGATCAATACAAAAGCTCAGTATCTGATCTGAACATTGAAACAGTTTGTCAACTTTGTATCTCCCACCCTCAAATACTTTGCTAAACTCCAGCAGATTATTTGTCCTGCAGCAGCTATCAGCTCTGAGTCCAAACACCACAAAATGTAGAAGTATCACCTCGACAGTCACGTCACTCCTCGAGCTCACTGTTAGCATGACGCTGTCTCATTAATTAAAACCTGTCAGGCACACGGGCCTGTCACAGTGGAGGCCTCTCTATCATAGCACGGGGATTTTGCTGTATTATGGAAGCAGGTTTTTTATGAATAGGGAGTGGCTGGCAGACACTGATGGCCTCTCCACCCTTTAAACACACGACACCAGTGATTCCCAAACAGGGCGACTTCTGCTGTTGCCAGGGGATACGTCGAAAGTTTGTAGTCTCAAAAAATTTAAATTATGATTTGATTAAAATAATATATCCACATATAACATTAGGTTAAGTCAACTGCAACACCTGAACACTATAGGCCTACATGGTGCAGTGTGCAGAAAACTGGTTTGCACGCAAGTTTAAACAGGTAGCTGTGTGTTGGAAATACACTTTTTTTTTGTCCTCCTGCCACTGTGGCTGGTGGATTCCAAAATCTACCAGACACTCAACAGATTACCATTGGGTTTTTTTTTGGCTGGTGAGTGAAGCAAACCTAGTTGCATTTTTTACCAGCATTTTGGCTGGTGCTAATTTCCAACACTGAAAGTAATGAATACATGTTAGAAATAAATAGCTAAACTTAATGACTCAACAGTTCAAATGATTAACTAAAAGCAATGGCTGAACAGTTGAAATAAAAGTCATAAAAGTAATAGCATAAATGGTTGAAGTCGTTTTCTAAAAGTACTGACTTTGAGAAACGGTTAAAATAATCAGCTAAATGGTTGAAGTACAGGTAAAAAAAATTACTTTTTTGTCCTCCTGCCACTGTGGCTGGTGGATTCCAAAATCTACCAGCCACTCAATAGATTACCATTGGGTTTTTTTTGGCTGGTGAGTGAAGCAAACCTTGCAGCCACTTGAATATTTTACCAGCATTTGGCTGGTGCTAATTTCCAACCCCACTGCTTTCCACACACCACCCGACGCCAACGTTGTGCCAGTTTTGAGGGAAAACTTACAATGCAAACATCCAGACTTCTCTATGCTCAGCCAAGAAACGATTTAACAGGCGAGGTCAGTGTAAACTCAAGAGTTAATATAATCTACCAACACAAACTTAACAGACCTGTGAGAGGAAAAACTGTTATTGATTAGACCATACACGGGTATCAATGTACTGCTGATAACGAAGTGCAGTTAAATGCAGGTCTGTCATCCATGTAAACTATGCCACACAAGTTTCCATATATAAACCATTAACAAACCGATGGTACCTACTTGCAGACAGCTGTGAGAAATTCTGAAAGTTCAACAGAGCACATGATTAATCTCGTCTTTTAAGGATGATTGAATCAAAGGATTTACCATGCATTATGGTACATTATTAGCTCAGTGTTTTGAGTCCGTAAACTAATTCTATCAGCAAAGGGCCATTATTAAAATGGGGAATACTTACTGTGACAGGTTTTCTTCACATTTTGCATTCAAAACCATAGAAAAAGTTTTTCCCCTAACCTTTCAGGGACACTACTGGGGACTGTGGGACTTGGAAATGGGGCCAGCTGAGTAGCATAAAGTACATTTGCCAACTGGGGACTGTGGAAAAAGGGAACTTTGTGTTTGACTTGAAACACTTCTGGGATGCTTTGCAGACGTTTTACACATTTTTGGGGGACTTTTGTGGATGTTTGGGACGACTCAGTGTGGGCACGACTGTGAATAAAAGTGTTATGTTAGACAAATATCCATGACAGCAGGCAGGACAAACGACTTTAGAACGCTAGCTACTGTAACTGATTAGTCGATACCTTACATAAATCAATATTTTGAGGATAGTTAGCATTTGAAAGTCGAGGGGAATACATCCCAGTCATCTAAGGGTGATTGTGAGCTAAAATACGTTTTCTTTAACGAGTGTTACTTGGGTAGAAATACGACGACTCGAGTACTATTTAAAGTGCGTAGCTAACGTTAGAGCTAATTGAGCGACAAGTTGCCAACTGAATAAATTTGGATTATAAAATATCTGATTAGCCCATACTGATCGATTAACATTCAAGCTGGTCTCACACTATTAGTTACCGCTATGTTTAGTTCAACGATGCAGCGATTTGTGAAATTACCATTAACAAAAATCATTAGCCATTAGCTTAGCCTCTCTCGTGAATTCGTTGCTAACATTAGCCGACAAGCTAATGTTGCTAAGCTAGCCTGAAAATAGGCCCATCGTTAGCAAAAGACAATCGCTTGGATTTTTTTGGGCACCTGCGGCATTACAGTAGTAATTGTCACCACACATACACTCAATTGAATTAAAGTAGATTAGTTAACTGTTCTTAACAATGGGCAAGAAATTAACCGATGCTTTATACTCGTTGAATTGGCTAGAATGGCGGCGAAAAGTGTGATTAATCAGCCGTTTCAACTTCGCCTTTTTTCTTCAGACAGGTTGGCTGGAGTCGGTTGATCGTTGATTGTGATAACGTAATAAAACACAGGGAATAACGTAATTCCAGGTGCTATTTGGCCTCCCAGTTGGCGGTGTCGTGTCAACATGGCGTTCTTTACCTCTGTACTCGTTTTCCAGAAAAGGCGAGTTTAATCCCTCTGACAGAAAAAAAAGAAAAAGAAACCCCGGGCTTTTTGTGTAAAAGCACAGGACAAATAAATAATTTCATTTAAATATGATTGTAGAATTACTCGACCTTTCGTCAGTCAGGAGACTGTTGTGTTCGTGGTTGGTAGTTGGGGAGTTTGGATGGACAGTCATGCTTTCCACAGCCATTTCCTCTAGCTACATTGAGGTGCAAAAAATTACAACTCGACACTGGAATCTACTGGCTTATGCGTCACTTCACTAGGATCTACTTGTTTTTGATTTTAGGAAGAGTTTCAGTTCATAGTAGGCAAATTCTCCACCACAGTTGTAAGAGAAATAGGATGAAATTGAGTCCTGACGTTCTCCGTCCTACAGTAGCGATGTGAAATGACGACTGATAAAACTTAAAATGGCTGACTGTCTTCTCCTAAGAGAAAAGGGGCGGGTTTCTCCGAAAATGACGTCATATGACGAGTAACGTCCTTGTACGTCTCTCACGGAAATTACCGAATGGGGAAGACAAAGGGTAAAATGAGCCCCCGAGTTTGACTCGCAAGTGCACTTCCAAAACAAATAGTGATTACAGAATATTTAAATAATTACAGTTTATTGAGGCATGTACCCTTACATATATATTCTCACTTTATATTGTCACCTTACTTTCATCCACTTTAACGGTAAAAATATATATTTCATAGTTTAAATACGTATTTCTTTATATTCTGTATAAGGAATATATGTATACTATATTCATTACTTCTCATTACACATATGGGCCTACATTGCTACATTACATACAGTTAATTAACTTTGCACACCTGTATATACTATTTTATATTATATTTTATCCATATATTTTAACTTCTGCACTATTTTATGTAGATTATAATTTTTACTTGCATGTTTATTTTTTCTTTTAATGCATATTTGTTTGAGCATTGTTAGAGGGAGGCCTGAGACCCACGAATTTCATTTCCAACAACTGTAATCGTTGTGCATATGACAATAAATTGAAATAGATTTTCATGTAAATTACACCGGTCTAATCTGGGACTCATCTGAAGAGCATCTCATCTCAGCCAAATTAATTTTTGTTGTTGGGTGTGTGGTCATCTGTATGCAAAATAGGTAGACTGAGCAACTTCAATAGGACTAAGGAAACCTTTTTTTAGTTTAATAAACACACATTTATTTTGCAATATACACCACATGATTGCAGTGCTTCGTGACTGATGCATAAATAAGCAGCACCTGGCAATGTGCAATAAATACACTAGCACTTTAGTACTTAGCAGTTTTGCACGCCTACAGGTTCTTTCTTCAAGTTTTCATGTCGTTTTTGTGATGTTATGACAATAACGTTTACTCGATCTATAATCTACCATTTATTTGAGTTCCTTGATATTTCTAAGATTTAAATGAGCATTACAACCAAATATAAATTAGAAAACTAACACTAAATCAAAGACATGCCTGATGTAAAAAAAAAATCAAATGGAAAGTACAATAAACAAATCGAGAAATTAAAAAAAATCCATAAAAGTCGGCTATTGTTTCCTTCTGGCGACGTCATCATTCAGCGCCCGCCCATTCAGCGGGAGTGTCGCAGCATTTGAAACATCTACATCTGTAGCTGCATTAAAAAAAGGCTCGTTTACATCGTACTTCTCGTCTTTAGAGGAGAAAAAATGATCGATATGATCGAGAAGGAGGACCCGGTCATCAGCGAGGAGGAAGCGGCGCAGTACGATCGCCAGATCCGATTGTGGGGACTAGATGCCCAGAAGAGGTCAGTTAGCTCAAGTTAGCTCGTCAGGCTAATCGGTGCAGCGGAAGGTCTGAGGAGTTGCACTCCTGCACGATTTTGAGGAGTTTGGGTTAACACGTTGTTTTTTTTTATTTGCTACCATAGACTGTATGAAAAGATGTTTTTATACAGTCTATGATTGAGACATAATACTTATTTGCAGTGTGGGGAGTATTCAATTGAGAATATCGATACTTGCATAGGTCGAGATCTTTGCCTTGTCCATCAGTGGTGGAAGAAGAATTCAGATCCTTTACTTGAGTAAAATAAAAAAAGTAAGTGAATATATTACTGAAGTAAAAGTATATATACTCAAGGTATGAATATGCCTGTTATACTATTATATATGATATGGATATAGGGAGCCCCAGGGACGACGTGTTTTTGTAGGCCAGCCAGGAAGACAAAAAGCCTATGGGGATTTTGCATTGGATTTTCATTATGGATTAATCTGATGATGATTATTATTATAGGAAAAGCAGCAAATGTGAAGCTGGAACCGTGAAACGTCTTTACATGAAAAATGAGTATGAATATATATAAATGTAATCAGGCAAATGTAGACTTAAAGTATTAAAATGAAAACTTATACTATTATATATTATATCATTAAATTATTATTACCCGTGCATTAATGTAAAAGCAAGATTTTACTCTTGTAGCTGGTTGAGGCGGAGCTCAGTTTGAACTGTTTTGTATAAAACTGCAACTACTGATTATTAATGAATTATTTTCATGATTATGTCAGCTGTACTTGTGTAAACTGTTGTGTAGTTTAATTCAGAACAAAACATAATTTAAAAGCTCTTTCAAAGTTTTGTGGGCAATAATCTTAATTTGTAAAGTAGCCTAAGTAAAGCTGTAAAACAATATTTACCCCTGAATTGTAGTAGTAGAAGGATAAAGTTGCATAAAAAGAGTATTGCACAAAAACATATTCCAAAGCAATCAGATTGCCATCAGCATGACATTCAGTATGCATGTTTTTTATTTTTTTATGCAGGTTACGAGGGTCCCGTGTGCTTCTGGCAGGTTTAGGTGGTCTGGGGGCTGAAGTGGCCAAGAACTTAATCCTGGCTGGAGTTAAAGGACTCACTTTGCTGGATCATGAACAGGTACTCACACAGTACACACATGAAAATACAGCTGAACAGTTAATCAAAATATTATCGAAATCGCAATATGGCCTTCTGCAGTTTGCAAATCGCAAGAGGCACAATATTTGTTAAAGGTGGAATATGTGTCACAATAAAAATAAATGTTGTGGTGCTGCAGAGATATCTACACATCGTCTTCTACAGGCGTAAGAAAACATCTTTGTTAGTACAGATCCTCATAAAAAAACAGACCGTAATCATTTTAATCGTTTACATTTTCATTGAAAATGTACAGAAGCCCTGAGAGGTAAGCAAGACTTTTTTTTTTCCTAATCTATTTTTCATCCGTGAAAACTGGTGGGAAAAAAATGAGGCTCATTTTTTTTCAATGTTTCTAAAAAACAAACAAAAAAAACCTTTTTCTTCACCTGTTTTCACAGATGAAAACATTTTTTTAAAAACATGATTCTGGCAAAAAAACAGATCTTGTTTGCCTCTCACGGCTCTGTAAAAATGAGAATAATGATGCAATAATTATAATTCCTTCTAATATCGCAAATTAGATCTTTTTTCAAAATCGTCCCACCCTACATGAAAACATCTTTCCCCTGTCCTCATCAGAATCACTGTCGCCTACAGAGTTGGACTTCAGTTTAAATCTGGAAGTCTTTGTTTTCATTAACTAAAGCTCTGTGTGATATATTCATAGAAATAATGGAATAGTAAACGGACTTCTGTGGGAGCTTCAGTGTTTGCAGGAGTCTGTCTGTCCACCAGATGGTGCCTGGGGCAAAGAAATGATTTTCACTTTCAGGAAGGAAACAAAACAGCTATTTTATCATTCATTTTTTTCATAGCACATTTTGAAGTGAATATTTTAATCTACAGCATGCATTAGGGCTGAACAATTAATCACATTTTTTATCGAAATTGCAATATGGCCTACAGCAATTTTCAAATCACAGGAGGTGCAATATTTGTTGAAATGTGAGTGAAAATACCATTTTAAATTAAATATTGTGGTGCAGAGATGTCCCGACCTACAAATCGTATTCTGCAGATTTAAGAAAAAAAAAATCTTTGTTTGGTACAGATCCTCCCAAAAATCACGCCATGATCATTTTAATGTTTTTCAATAAAAGTAAGAATACTTACGTAAAAATCATTCCCTCGAACACCGCAAATCATATCGCAATTGCAATATCGATCAAAATAATCGCAATTAGATATTTATTCAAATCGTTCAGCCCGAGCAGGCATGTCTTTACTCGATGTGGTCCTGTGTAAGAAAATAATTGATAAATATAAAGATATATATATATATTTTTTTTTAAAGGAGACATATTCTCATTTTAGGTTCATGCTTGTATTTTGGGCTTCTACTAGAATATGTTTACATGCTTTAATGTAAAAAAAACCGCTTAGCTTTTCCTCATACTGTCTGTCTAAATCCACCTGTATTCACCCTCTGTCTGAAACACTCAGTTTTAGCGCCTGTCTCTTTAAGACCCCCTTCCCAAGAAAGCCCAGTCTGCTCTGATTGGTCAGTGTTTTCAGCTCTTCTGCATCTGCACTCTCGCCATCTCTGCACCGTCATTGCAACAGGGGAATGACTGTAACAGCACTGTAGCGGCACTTTATACCTATATATGGTATAAGTTGTGACATCACAACTTCATGGAAGTCCTGACGGCTCACTCACAGTAGTTATATAGCACCTAGACCTGCTTTATAAAAAACAACAACATGTAAATCTTACTTTTACAGTGTGGGACCTTTTTAAATGAATGTCCACTGAATGCAGCGTGTGAATTATCTTCAGCACCTCCAGTGCAGTCCTCACTCTGCCATGCGTTCTCTATCCGTGTGTTCATCAGGTGTCGGAGGAGTCGTGCCGAGCTCAGTTCCTGGTTCCGGTGACGGCTCGGGGTCAGAATCGAGCCCAGGCCTCTCTGGAGCGGGGGCAGAACCTCAACCCCATGGTGGAGGTCCACGCAGACCGAGACAGAGTGGAAGACAAACCAGATGACTTCTTTCTGCAGTTCGATGCGGTGAGTGGAAATTAAAGTTTATTCAAGACATTCAAACATAGACTGGGTCACTGAAGGACGGCTGTATTCAGATATGTTAAAGGGATAGTTCTGATGTTTTGAAGTGGGGATTTATGAGGTATTTATCCACAGTCAGTGTATTACCTACAGTAGAAGCAGACAGGGGCCCCGACAGGGGCCACACAGAAAAATTTAGCCACCTAAAAAAGAACCACCTAAAAAAAATCAGTGTCAGTTCGAGTGTACGCTATATTTAGAATATTTTCACAGCTTTACTTTGCCGTGACGAAGGTCAGTGATGAGTATGTAAAAGGTCTGATTACCCACAATCCTCTCCTGCTGCCCTCTGGCTCCCAGCAGCCCCTGCTCTGAGCTCCCATCATGCTGTAGTGGTGCAGTGGTGGTCCCAGGAGCTGCTGACAGACAGGATGTGACATCACAGTGTGGGTCTGTACCGAGAGCCTGCAGGCTCAGTGTGATGATGATTGACATCCAACACAACCAATCAGCACGGAGCGCGAGGCTGCGGGGGAGGAGGGAGCTGATCTACAGTTTTCAATCTGAGACCTTCTGAACGCACCGCAAACAGGAAGTTAGTTATAGTCGCAAAATCCAGTCAGTGACTGCGTTTACATGCGCACAATATTCAGTTTTTTGCCTTTATTCTGAAAAAGACAATATTCCGACTAAGCTAAGCTGTTTACATGGCTCATGAAAATAAATAATCCACTAATATACATTCAGCCATCAAAATACAAAAAACATACACGTTTTTCACGGGTGGAGGACGGCCTCCATCTTTCATTCCTTCAAACACCTTCTTGAAAAGGTCGCTGTTGGGGTATTTGTGCATATAGGCTACAAAAACCTCCATATCCACTTATCACAGTGTTTCATGTAAAGGTGGCTCGCGGCTCCGACCGGACCTCGCTGCTCAGTGCGTCAGCCGTCGTCTCCGTAATGTTTAAAAGAAGGCGTGTTTCTCCTTCTGACCAGAAATGTGGGCTTTTCTTTTGTGCGTGCATCTCTACTGTTTGTGTGTGTACAGTAACCATAGCAACGCACAGATCTGGCCGTGAGCCACAAACAAGGAAGAAGCTGTAAACTGGCCGGAACCTAAAAAAACCCCAATTGAGACACGTATTCTGAATGTGCTGTATACATGTCCAAAGAATGCTCCTAAAACCAGAATGATACCGGCACATCCCACATGTCTTAATCAGAAAGAGTACACTGACTGATAAGTGCCTCACACACGTCAAAAGATCCGAACTATCCCTTTAAAATAGTTTTGCAAGTAAGTTTGCAAGTGCTGTGGCTTCTCCTGGGATTCTTCAAAGTAACACGAGCACCCAGTCTTGTAACACTCAGTCTGACCACTAGCTGTCACTTGTAGCCCAAACGATGCGTCACACAGCAGGAGCTCTGATTCTGCTCCCTCACACCAAAACACTGCACGGTTTCTGTAAAGTGCAGTTCGGCCTGCCACAATAATTCTGTTAGCGACGTATCGAGGTCAGCAGAAATGATCGAGGTTGTGTGTTTGTGTGTGACGTCAGGGTTTTTAATCGCCAGTATTATGTCTATAATTAATTTAAAGTAATTTGTCTCAGTTTTACACTCTGGTGAGTTTCTGTGTGTTTACTGTAGATGGTGCTGTCAGGTTTTCAGCAGTGGGAGGAGGACAGTGAGCTGTTTTGTTGGCTATTTTAAAAGCTTTGCATTCATGTGATACTTTGCTGGATGATATTTGTTAATTTCCACAGACTGGATCTCAGTTTCATGCGTTTGAAGAATAACAGAAATGTGTTTTCCTCCTGTTGTGTGTGAATTGTTGGCAGGCTTCCTCCCTGTGGGGGTGTTAAGTTAGGGTGAGGAGGAGGGAGGAGAATAGCAGCAGGACAAAGTGAAGTGAGAGCGGGATGAGATGGATGTTAGTAGGACAGACAGACAGAGGGAGGGAGGAGGAGAGGAGAAGGCAGGATCGCTTTTAAAAAGCTTGAGATAAAATAAAAATGGAAACCAGAGGGGGGTCTCTCTCTCTCTTTGCTGTAGACTTTTATCTGTGTGTGTGTGTGTGTGTGTGTGTGTGTGTGTGTGTGTGTGTGTGTGGCTCAGCGGGACGATGGAGGGTGATTAAAGTGGAGCTGTTGGAGTGTGGTCACAGTTTTCATATGAGAGGCCTAATTACTGAGGGATGACATACAATAGAAAAACACACACCGTCCATCTGGGTCCTTGCAGAGTACAGCTGACTTGTTAATGATACTCTTTGCATGTTTACAGTACAACAATGTTTATTTTTTTCTGCTGTGGTTCATTTTAGTTTCTTGTGAGAAGGAACAGAAAAATGTCACATACATTTCTTCCATAAAATTAAACATATGTGACTAAATAAGCAATAATTAAATATAATGCTACAAAGATCATTCTTAGTCATAAAAATGTTTGCACCTTACCATTTTTTGTAGTCTTGTGTATATTTGCATTCTTTGTGCCTGCACTCTTTTTATTGCAACTGCTGCACAACAGTCATTTCCCTCGAGAGGTTTAACATTTTATCTAATCGTATCATAAAGAGAGTTTAACAGTCAAAAGCTCAGAGACTTGACATACTAATAACTGCCATCAGATTCAGATTTTTCTGTTGTTAAGATTGTGATCGGTGCATGACAATACTAGACGAGAAGAGCAGAAACAAAAACACAAATACAGAAAAGTCTCATATGAAACAAGCAGTGTTAATGTTAATAATAATAATAATAAACAACTTTATTTGTATAGCACCTAGGGCTGCACGATTAATCAAAACTTTATTGAAATCGCAATATAGACTTGTGCAGTATCCAGATTGCAAGGTGTGCAAAATTTGTTAAAGGCAAAATATGTGTCAAAATACCTTATTGTAGTATAGTAACAATACTTGTAGTACCAAGTATTGTTATTCTGTAGAGATGCCCCGGCTTACAAATCATGCATACAAATGGTAATATTGGTAATATTGGTAATTGATCAGGTAACCATTTGAACAGCAGGCAGCCTCTGAGAACGGGTTTTTTCTCCCTCAGGTGTGTCTGACAGGCTGCTCCAGAGACCTGATGGTGCGGGTCGACCAGCTCTGTTCTCAGAACAACATCAAGGTCTTCTGTGGGGACGTCTACGGTTACTATGGTTACATGTTCTGCAACCTCGGACAGGAGCACCACTACGTCGAGTAAGTGCGGGCGACAAAAACGTGTGTATGTAATGTGCACACGGATCCTTCTTGTGATGTAATGTAATACAGACTGTGTTTCCCGGTAATGTAGGATATCTTTCTCTTTTTAGGGAGAAACCGAAACTGGTGAAACCAACGGGAAATCCTAACGACGGTCCGGAGGCAAAGAAAGCCAAAGTCGACCCCAACGAGACCATCATTGAGAAAAAGGTAAATGAGTGCATAGGCACCATTAAAAAAGAATGATATTTACAATTTAAAGTGCAGTTTTCTACTAATACTTTCTTTTAACTAGCTCAAAAAAAACTCAGAGTTTTTGCAATATGTCGCAGTCTTTCGCAATGTGATTATTGCGCAAGTTGATATCGTGATGACGATTAAAGAAAAAAACATATTGTGCAGCCCTACTGCATACATATACATATAAATATGCATCCACACAAATCTAATTACATTGCTTTGCCTATAAAATGACCACCAGACTTTTTATTCGCCCTAAAGATGATCAAAGAATTAATTTAATACACCTCCGGTCAACTCTTAATGACATTACTTTTTTTGATCTCCCACCAATCAGACGGCGAGTTTCTGCACTCTGAAGGAGGCTCTGGAGGTGGACTGGACCACTGAGAAGGCCAAAGCCGGGATCAAGAAAACACCAGTGGACTACTTCATGCTTCACGGTACTTTAAGCGTCATTTATAAAGTAACACTACAAAAGAGGAGACAGATTCTAAAATGTGCTTTTTTTCTCTGTGATTTATGTCATTTTAAATTCAAAACTGTTGGTGTTTTTTTTTTTGTTCGTCAGAAACGATAACCCCCCCCCCGAGCTCCCGTAGGTAATAGTAACATTGTGTCGGTGATGCGTATGTGTGTTTATTCTGGTGCTCTGCTGCACAGACCTGAGCCCTGCCTACCTGCTGTCATGCCCGGCTGTCCGACGGAGGTCCTAGCGGTGCTAGCGGGCAGCTGGCTAGTTAGCTAG
>JAOVVB010113309.1:0-12713 GCA_028570985.1 Heterobranchus longifilis
TTCAGATACAACAGTTTGTATTTGATACACTGATGCTAAAGGTACATTTGTATACAGTCCCAGTTCTGCAGCTGGATATTGGCAGTAGAATTAATATTCAGCTGATTCTGTTATTCCTTTTTAAAGATGTTGGTCAATACTATTCCTAGGTGTAGGTAGGTACATCTCTTGCAAAAAAAGCACTTCAAAGTGTATGAAGTTGATGGGGAAAAAAAACATTGCACTCAACTAAAGAGAAAAAGAGAGCTGTGTGCTGCTATGGTTAAAGACCTTCTTTCCAGTGCTGAAATAATCAATATAAAAGAGTATCATGATGGATTTGGTTATGCAAACTTTTTTTTACTTCCTGAAATTAGAAATGTAACAATTCTGATGCATGCAAAGACAAACAGTAAGAGGTATATAAACTAATTCGAAAATTATATTGTATTTGGCGACAATTGGCTCATTCTACAGGGCTCAACAATAACGATTGCCTGATTTCTCAGGGCAAGTAAAATGCCACATCGTGCTAGTAAATCTAGCAACTCGGGCAAGTGAGTTGCTTTCAATATGTCAATAAGTAACCTTTCTTTCACCTTTCCTAGATAACGCTCTTTGTCCCTTTCCTTGTCCCCACCACCTACAGTGGAAGAAGAGGAGCCCAGGAGGAAGGCCATCCTTTATGAGGACCTGAGGCTAAAGAACAGAGAAAACTACGAGGTCACACTCACCCAGAAGGCCGAGACACTGCTCAAAACATCACCAGAGAAGGAACCAGGGAGACCCAAGACAGACGGTAAGCTTCCAATGCAGAGATGTGTGAAACAATTGCTGGGTTAAGAAAAGTCAAGTGGTTGATATTCAAGTACATCTGTTGTCTTTAAATGAATCAGTGAAAGACTGACTAAACTCTCCCTCCTTTTATCTCTCGTATGTTACAGTGAAGAAGAACATCTACGGAGACACCTGGGAGGACTGAGTCCTTATTTGAAATCAAGATGTAATCTGATACTGCAGTACAGCAGGCAGCCCAGTGGCCATTTTGCTCCAGTGTGATTCAAGTGTCATGAAGTTGTAGAGTTTCTGATATATATATATATATATAAATATATATGTCTTTGCAAAAGAGTTAATTAAACCAAATTACATGAGGACTAAAACTGTGTCTCTCTATGCTTTGACATTGTACACACAACCTGAATGCAGGATAGGGTCAAAAAAGTATTTCCTTTTTCTAGTTCAATAAAGTTTTGGGAGATTTAGTCCAGTTTTCAGTAGGGTTGTAACAGTATGATATTTTCATGGTATGATAACTGTCTCAGAAAATATCACGGTATTACACTTTTTTTTAAATGAAAGTATGTGTCTCCCTTTTGAAAATTGATGAAATAAAATATATTTGTTCAATACCGTAGATAAGCAAATGTGCATGGTATGATAACTGCCAATTTTCATACCGTGGTATACTGCTGCACCCTAGTTTGCACATACTCACAATTTATTAGATTGAAAATAACATTTAATCTATCCTGCACATGCTTTTAAATATAGGATGGGATGTGCCCACAACCCTTTAAAAGATTGTCATGTGTTAAATGAATGAGGTTATATTTGTTTATTTGTAGAAATGAGGGAAACATGGTACAAAAGAAGTATATTTTTAAATGTATGTACAAAAGTCACCCATAACATTTAAACATTCAGAGAAATTTAATTTGAATAAATGTACAGCCAGTCCAAACATGTGTCAAAGCATTTGACATTTCAGACGATGCAGTCCAATAACGAGATGCTGCAGATGCCCACATGACAGTGAAAAATATTGTAGTATTGACTAGGGATGGGACAATAATCAATTTCATTGTGGATCGATATAAAAGCAACTCACAATAAGTTGATTGTGGTGAATTTCCATTATCGGGATAATCGTGAATATCCTCACGAATTCACTGCAGTTTAAAGAAAAAAAGTAGTATTTTTTAGAGAAAAAAGTTGGAATGTTCTGAGAGAAAAGTCTTAATGTTTCAAGAAAAAAAAAGTATAGTTTTGAGAAAAAGTCTTTGTTTCGAGAAACAGGTCTTTGTTTTGAGAAAAAAAGTTGTATTGTTTCAAAAAAAATGTTGTAATGTTTGGGGAAAAAAAATCATAATGTTTAGAGAAAAAGTCACAATTTTATGAGAAAAAAAATCTTAATATTTCAAGAAAAAAGTTGTAATATTTTAAGAAAAAAGTCACAACTAAACAAAATGTAAGATAAAGTGATTCCAACATATTTTTGTGATCATCTGTATGGTTTGACTTAGTGCTGCAACTAACGATTATTTTCCTTATCCATTAATCTGCAGATTATTTTCAGCGATTAATTGATTAATCATTTGGTCTATATAATGTCAAAGAATTGTGAAAAATGTCCATCTAAGTTTCTCGCAGTCCAAGGTGATGTCTTTAAATGTTGTTTTGTCAGTCCAAAACCCAAATTTATTCAGTTCAATATGATATAAAACAGAGAAAAGCAGGAACTCTCCATATTTGAGAGGCTGACAAAACCCATGTTCTGCCATTTTGCATGAATAAAATTACTGGTGCTTTAACAATTAATCAATTATCAAAATATTGATTAGTCAACTAATTGTTGCCGCTCTAGTTGGAGTGTTGTAAAGCAATCAAATAAATAGCCATGATTATAGTTCACCATGACTATGACCATGACTATGACTATGACCATGACCATGACTATGACTATGACCGTGACCATGACTATGGTTGTGGTTGCAGCTTTGGCCAAAACTCTGCTCTGATCCGTGTCCGTGACTTAGCCCAACGTTATGTGCAGAGCCATGTCCATGAGGATTGAGAGGTGGTTTGGGACTGGACAGAGCACTGGTTGAATTCGGCCATCCTTCGTAAATATTGGCCGTGGTATTGGCAGTGCCGGACAATGGAGCATAAGCCTGGACCGGGTAGGACCCAGGTCTCGGATTGATTTGTGGAAGGAGGGTCTTCCTCCTCTCCTCTGTGGAAGAGGGGACAAACTGAACACCCCTGATGCTCCTCAACAACCTGAAGGGCATCATCTTCTCCAGAGCACCAGCCCTGGCCTCAGACATGTCCAGAAGAGAGAACCATCCTTTCCCATACATCCACCCCACCAGGATGGCGATGATGTTACAGGGGAGCACACTGTGAGGAATGAAGGCAGTGGTGATTATGAGGAGCACCCAAGGGAGAGCCATGGTGGGGAAACTGACTCCACACAGGAATCCTTTAGTCATTTTCGTGTGCATGGTAGTTAGAGCCACACATGCCAGGGCCACAGGAACCAACCCCTCAGTATGTGTGTGACTCTGGCTGCTGTCACCCTGCAGAAGATCCAGGAAGCTGTAAAGCAAGCCTGTGGTGGTCGACAGCAGGAGGAACAAGAACAGGAAACGGACAGTGCCGACACCTTTCTCCAAACTGCCACTGAGAAACACCAGGACCGTAATGTTCAGGAGAAGCTGAGCAGAGGTTTTGTGGTAGAACGGGTACGCCAAGAGCCTGTGGAGGTGTCCATTTTGAAACACTGTGGCACCGACACTGAAGACCCCTTGAGTGAAGTTGAAATATGTTTGGATGCCAAACAAAACACACGATAAAAGTACGACGGTCAGAATCCCACTCGTGAGGACAGGAACCACGTCTTTGAAAACTTTAAAGATCATTTTAAAGTGATCAGTTCGTATCATCTTCCAAAAATAACTCCCACTGCTAATAACTTCAAAAGTGTAACGTTACCTGTGGTTCAATTGTCTCCACACTTCCTTAACAGGAAGTAACATTAATGTCATATCCAGACTGCCTTGAGGTGATATACTGTGTACCTCGCTCTCGAGATGATGTAGGCGGTGATGGATAACAAAAAGGTTTACAGTCATCGATATTTTTTGACCGCAACACGAAAATACGACAGTTGTTCAGTCGCGGCTCCCAGAAGTAAGCTAGTAGTTGTAGAACCAGGCTAGCTTGAATGTTAACGAAAACTTCTGGTGAAACCTTTCAAAATAAAAGGTATATTGACCGAACAGTGGCATATTTTGCGCGAAAGTTGTATTAACTGCGTAGCAAATGAAAGCACTGTGAGTCAGAACTGCACAACTCAGATAGGCATAGATTTTAGGGTTAAAAGGCAGGCTAAATGTAACTTCTTGCCAACGTGCATGTTGTATTTTGAAGGAGAATTTGCTCAACTTCCGGTTTCGTTCCGGTTTTCATTATCATGTTAATTATTATATTAATATAATAATATATACGTGTCGGTGTTTGTATTTTACTTGAGTATTTCCAATCGATTCTACCGTATACTTCCATTCCACTACAATTCAGAGTGAAATATTGTACTTTTTACTTCACATGTATTTGATTTTTCATGCATAATGCATTAACCAGATTAGTAGTGAGAGTCAGCTACTCATTGACAAACAACACTAAAATTCTGCCTACTAATTAATGCAATTATAATCTAATAATAGGCCTACTTATTTTGATGCTTGTAAATAAGTAGCCTATTTTTCCATGTTATTGCTGATCTGAATAATTTTTCCACCACTCAAATACACATTCTCAATTAACTATCAGTTTAATTCCACTTGATTATGAGATAAAAGTTATTAAAATATTTCTTATATACTTTTTGCTACAGTCTATTACTAATAATTACTAATAACTATTACTACAAATGCACTTTTCCTATTTCCTAAAAACTGACGTGAGCACGGCTGCCCCCCTTCCGGTGTCGTACGGTTACTGCGGCGGATGTTGATGTTTTGTTTCGGAGCTGGCTGAACGATGTGAACTGTATCGTCTCCGGGACGGGTTGATATTTTTTGTGGTTGTCTTCACGGTTCTCTTTGTACTATTTTCACGGTAAGGTTTCGCTGATCGTCGGCATCGTGTCTGTCCCGGTGTCTCTCCCGGGAAGCGCGAGGCCGAGTCGTGCGATGATGGAGGACTTTGATGAGATCTACGAAGAGGAGGAGGAGGAAGAGGAGGACGAGGACAGGGCCGCGGAGGAGCAGCTCCTCAAGTACGCTCCAGACCCGGTGGTGGTGCGAGGGTCCGGCCACGTCACTGTGTAAGCAACTGGCGACACTTACGGGCATCGAGAGGAGTTTACCGTTCCCGTTAAATGATCAGCAGCCGCGGTCTCCGTGGATAACTAGCTGTTAGCTAAGTTAGCAACCGCTGGTAACCTAGCGTAGCTAGCTAGCTACTAAGTTAGCAGCGAGATACCAGTTAACTCCGACGAGGAGTGGCTGATTAGATTGAGCTTTCGTTTTAGCTGAAGTAGCTACATTACCTGATATACCTATGTACCCTTTTTTGTATCAAATGTGATATGCTGTCGTGTTTGCTATTTTCACGCCAAGACAGGATCATAACTCGTTGTGCTGTTTTATACTGAGCCTGGGTACAGATTTTGCTAAACCATGCACACAAATTGGGACTTCTACCCTGGAATTAATAACCCATATGCATTTAGATATACATTTTGCGTACTCTGAAATGACTAAAGTATAACGTTACCCTCAGTTATGTTACTGATATGCAAACTATGTCCAGCAAAATATTAAAGACCCCCTCCAGTGAAAATCAAGTGTTTTAACCTTGTTCATATGTCTATATGGCGTTATTTATTTGCGACAATACATATCATAAGCGAAATGAGCTGTCAACACCATGGCTGAGCATTTCTGCCTTGAAACTGCAGTGTACAATGACGGTCTCTAAATTCCAGATTCAGATAGCCAGGGTTTTGTGCATCACTAATCTAAGGAACCAATCCTGTCAAGTTGTGGCTGGGGTACTCCATAGTGTAAATATGGCAGCGGTGGTGGGCGGGGCTTGAGGCCAGATCCAGAATTTGGAGTGGATGTGATTTAAATGTTATTTTTTTACTTTTTTTGTGGAAAAAACATGTTAAACAAAATATGAATCATAGCAGAGCATTTTTTTTTTAACAAATGTGTCTGGAGGAGGGCTTTAACACAAAGTTATTGTAGCGGTAGGATGTTATTGGATGTTGTGTCTATACTCAGGTAGGGAGGAGCCACAGATATACTGATATGATTCACTCAAATTAACAGTGTTGAAGTATCACATTGTTTTCTCAGTTTTGATACTACATTGGATGTCAGTCAGCACTCCTTTAGTACTCTAGTTGACACATGTGGCTGTGGAAAGCAACCCAGAATAAACAAGGAAGTGTATCAAGTTGTGGGAAATCACGTTTAGTTTGATTTGGGTTTAGGGTACATGGATGTACTGGGTTTTGATTTTGGGTGTCTAATACAACTATGTATCAATGTTGACATCTCTAAAAAAATATTTTATATGAAATACTTGATGGGTGTTTCGATATTATAATAATGTGTCTCTGTTGTGGAGCTCCCTCAAAAACGAGAACTGTAAAGTTGTGGTAGACTTGTTGCCATCTGGCAAACGTTTGTTTATATATGCTTATGTATAACAGTCTGTTGTTTTCTCTCTCCCCCACAGGTTTGGGCTTAGCAACAAATTTGAGTCAGAGTTTCCTTCAGCGCTCACGGGAAAGGTGGGTGCCTTGTCGTTATTCATTAATCCATACATTCTCACATTTACACCACTACAAGATTTACCATATAATATTCTAGCCACCAGCCAACATACAATACATAATTTTATTATTTTTATATTAAAAGTGCATTATGTTGTCTTTCCTCTGTTGGCACAAACAATGCTGCATTCATTCATCTGATCATTAATACAATTACATTTCTGGCACAGATTAAATTGGTTTGAAGAACACTATGTAAAGCATTCCAACCTGCCATCTAAGGACATTAAACGTTACTATCCTAACTACACCATGTATGTGCATTTCCTCAGGTGGCACCAGAGGAATTCAAAGCCAGTATCAACCGCGTAAACAGCTGCCTGAGGAAGACGCTGCCAGTGAATGTGCGGTGGCTCCTGTGTGGCTGCCTCTGCTGCTGTTGCACATTGGGCTTCAGTTTGTGGCCTGTCATCTGCCTCAGCAAGAGGGTGAGATATCCACGTTGCAACAACGTCACAGTAAATCCAAATCAACAAGCGATTCAGAAGAGGTTAATGTGTTGATGTTTTGCCTTCCAGACAAGAAGATCTATAGAGAAACTTCTGGAGTGGGAGAACAGCAGACTTTACCACAAGGTGAGCAGTGAAGGCATGAATGGATATGTGTGCATTAAATAGTGTGCTTTGTTAGGACATGTTATATCATCACTATTGCACTCTGTTTGCAGTTGTGTTTGCATTGGAGACTAAGCAAAAGGAAGTGTGAAACCAACAACATGATGGAATATGTAAGTATTTGTGGTGAGATGATATTAAAACTGATTCTGATTAATATACAATACAGAAGGCTGGTTTGAGTAGTTGATTGATGGGTTTGAAAGCTTATCAGACGACAAAACACTGCACAGCGCATTATACCATGAGGAAAAATTTTACAGCTGGAAATGTATTACAGTCGCAATCATTTTAGCCTCCGTCGCAACAATTGCAAGGTTAATAGCAGAATGACAATGTTCGTGTTGCATAGTAATCTACAATGGAATGTGCGCTTGACTGCTAATTGATGTCACATTGCATTGCAGCAAAAATTAAGTTAGGTTCAGCTTTTGTGTTTGGCAACCCAGCATTGAGTTTTTTGCTGGAGCCCACAGTGATGATGTTGGTTTGAACATAGGGATGGGTGATAAACCTCCTATCGCAGTGTATGAGTTTTTATATTCAGACCGTGATGTATATTGCACCAGAGTACATTATGTGAAGATTTAGAAACTATTTATAGATAATATTATCAGAAGTCTGTTTTTGCATAATCCAGTGAATGACATACCTGACAGTGCCGGTTCATCAGTATATCGGTTTTAATTTCCCGTATGATATTAATTTTTCATATACCGCCATAGCTGAAACAATTGCTGACAATATACATTGATTGCTGAGGGCATAAAGGGATTCTGTACACTTTATCTTTTACAATTGCATTATAGTAACCATTTAGATATGATGATAAAGGCTTTGAAAGTATGAAAATCGTTGGTTTACGTGCCTTGAAAGTGCTTGAATTTTACTCTTAAAAATCAGTATGAACCCTGTTCTTCAATAGGCAGCAAAATATATAATATTGTTCGCCACGAAGAGCGCTACAGTCGGGGGCAAGCTGTGAGTGTATTGAGAGGAGACCCCTATTAACTGCATACCCTTCTTAATAATGGTTCTAACTTTTAACTCAACAGTTAATAACCCACAGCTAACTCTCTTTAACAGGGCAAAACATCATGGCACACAACAACTTGAGACACATAAACAACCCTGCAGAACAGCATGTGTTTTTTCTATCTACTCATGACAGTAGAATAAGACACTATAAAGCTATAATAAGGCCCAGTCATGCAAAAAAAGTACTGTGAAACCGGCACAGTCTCAAAAAATAGAGTGATACTGCTCAGCACTACCTGACATATCGATGCAAAAAATCTGTAATTCCAACATTGCCATATATAGCAGTCCTGCCCATTGATTTGCAACATAGTAAAGTGATAGCTACTTTGGTAGAAACGCTGTAGCAAAAATCTCTACCACTTGAAAAATCTGTATCATCTCATAGTAATGGCTTTTTTTCTCTTATCCCCTGCAGGTAATCCTAATAGAGTTCTTACCTAAGATCCCCATCTTCAGACCGGACTAGCCCGACTGCGGGCTGATCTTAAACCTCCACTGCTGCCCAGCTCTGTCACAGAACCACAATGGCTGTCGAGCTCCTGAATAAATACCCCAATATTTTTGTTTACAGGGTAGCATTGATCCTCCCTCTTTTCTCTTTGCCCCATTCTCCCATACATAACGTCTCTACACCCTTGTTTACAAATCCAGCATCCCAACACTTGTTTTTGGAGTGAATTTACCATTGAACCACGACCTATCGGGCCAGCTGGCACTCTGTTAAGACATGCTAAACGGCACCAGCCTGTGGGATGTCAGGGGAGAAGCAGCCATGGGCAGCGTTATGGATTTTTGGAACTAGAGCTGGAGACTGGACTCTCAAATTGAGTTCTCTGAGCTACGACTGGAATTTTGTCACTTGTATTTTCCCTAACCTAAGCACATGGCACAGTCCGACCATGATAACACACTTTCACGTTACCCACCGCCAATTTCACCTGCAAAAAAAAAAATACACCCCAGTGCTTTTGTAACAGTTGGTTTGGTGCTCTAGATCATTACTAGAGGCCGTGGAGGCAACATAACACAAAACTCCAAAGGAACCTTCAACTCTGTAGCGGACAGACTAGTCTTACAGGAGCATGCTGGGCCAGTGGCCAGAACAGCTGAACTCAATAATGTCACTCTTCTTATAAACTACCAGACATCCTTTCACGTCTCTGCACACTTCACTGTGCATCACCCCTAACCCAGTGACAATCACACTCTCTGACTGTACTCTCTGTAGTATGAATGGGTCTTTATGCTACACAGTTTACCTGGAACATTTTGTCTTCAACATTATGTGTGTCCAGATGATGGGCTGGCTGCCTAGCAACTGTTTCTGAGTCGCAGTGGAACAAGTAAGCTGGAAAGAAAGCCACTAGTGATGAAGAGAAGGAACTTTTTTTCTTTTTTTTTTCAAGTTTTGTTTACGGTTTTGGTGAAAGAGAGGTAGTCAGTGCTTGCTAAACTTTTCACTGTGTGTGTGCGTGCGTGCGTTGTGTGTGTGTGTGTGTGTCTTTCTGAGAGAGAAACATAAGCAAAAAAGAGACAAATCAGACATAAAGAGATACTCTTTACTCTGTAAAGCAGGGTTCTTTCTTTGATGCATTTCTTTGCCATAACCGATCTTTGTTACTTTTGTTGTAGTAATTTATAAATGCGTGAATGTGCATATAATCTGTGCATTCGTGAAATGGGCCTCAGTTGTTGTTTTTTTTTTTGCAAAGGTATGCCATGGTTGTTTCCTTTTTGTCTTTATGGTCACGTGTCAACACTAAAGCACACAATCGCTTTGTCCTTAACACCTCCACATGGCCTCTCTTCCTTATCTGCTGACCTTTGCTTAATTATGAGTGTTCAAGTTAAGGATGTGGCTCTTCTGAGAAAATTCCTCTGTTTAAGATATAATCTGACTCATCACACTGAGAGGTCTGGGGAGACCAAGACTGTTGGGTAATACCAGGGTTCCTCTGTATCATGAAGCAGGATTACTGAAGTTAGCTTGATAACTGCACTAAGTAAATCCAGACTACTCCCACACCAGGAGCGTGGACTTAAAGCTGCACTAATCAGTGTTTTTATATATAGAGCCATTGGATTTTGGAGTTTATCATACTTGCATGTTTTGTTCAGCAAGATTATCTTCACAAATGAACACCGCTTTTATGATTTTTGAAGCGTAAATGCAATCGCCAGAAGTAAAAAGCTAATGTTAGGCTACAAACGAACTACATGACTCAACATCACCATTACCAAGCTGATGGTGATGTTTAATACCCGACAACCTCTGTAGTCTCATTTAGCCACTTGTTAGCAAACCGTCTTTTTAAAGACGTATAAAAGCTTCGAAATTCACGAGCAGGGTATTTACTGACATTTTTTATGTCATAGAACAAAACATTAAAATCTCTTAAGCTTGTGTTAACAACGGACCTTATTTCATTGCATCTAACCAAAAACCCATTAAAAAAAACCCTCGAGGGAACCAGAAGTGCTAAAATGGTAACTCATTTCCAGGTTTTAGGACTAATTTCTGTGGCACTCTATTAACAATGAAAAATAACTGTAATGTGAGAGTAGTTACTTGTAATGATGTACATAACTACAGAGAATTATCACCAAACTGCAGTTCCCCTCAGCTCAACGGAGCATTTTAGCATCTTTCAGCTCATTCTTTTGATTTTCTGGCTTGAAAAGTCAGCAGACAGCTGTTTCTCTCAGGAGTTAATGGAGACCAATAACGGAGCTAATCTTGGATTTAACGTCCATCAGGTGTCCAGAAACACGACTAGAAAATGAGTGCTAATGTTGCTCTGTGTCTACAAGTAGGCAACTGTTTGCTAACAAGTTGTTCCTTAGTTCAGTTATCGAGCTATCTCACAATCCTGCTTCGTTTTAAAGGCCTAAGACTATTTTTGAAACTGTCGACATGTTATAGATCACATCATAAAACACATCTCTTTATGAAACATACGACCATTTGCCAGCAAAATATTAGATGGAAAAGATTTTGTTTTTCACACTCGGCACCTATGATTTCTAAATCATTCAGAGACAGATTGAACAAAGTCATGTGGTTTTAGGTCAGACTCAGGGGATTATATTATAACAACAAAATGCAGTATTGGAAAATCTCACTTTACAGTTTGTTTTCTAATGTTACACCAGGGGGGGTCAAGAACAGATTACTTGATCAGTTGTAAAATTATGTATTTGGAATTTGTTTTGACATTGAAAAATGCCCCTAAGAAAAAGACGACTAACCTTCCTGTTTCGATGGTAAAGGAAGCCCCTACACCACGGACCCATTGTGTTGGTTTATATGTTCAAAGACCCAAATTCACTTGATTACCACTGGGTTGCCTATTGGTTCATCAGTCACTTTTCTATCATTTTGATTGTGGTCTGTTCTGTGTAAATCAAGGCATCAGGCCATATGCAGATATTTGTGGTGTGTGTATGTGTGTGTGCGCGCACACGTGTGTGTGTGTGTGCACGGTGTATGCAGATGCAAATGTTCTTCGTAGATCTCAGACTGTGATTGAACCCTGCACAGAAAATGAGTCCTTTTTTTATATAATCTTGTGTGTGCGTGTGCGAGAAAGATATATGTACATATGACTCATGAGCAGGTGTGCAGATGTACAGTAATAAACTACCAATAAACAAGGCCATGGGCATCCTCCTCTAACTTAGTGTGATTTTTTTTCCCTGCTTGTCGACATAAAGTCTCCATGAAGACGATCAGTCATTTGAGGTCACAGGAAGCACTAAATAATGCTGCGTTCCATTCAAAGACGGGAGTCGGAATTTCCCAGTTGAAATTTCCGACCTCCAAGCATCCCCGGTGCACAACGCTAAATGTAAACAAAAACATGGCAGACCGTGAGAAACTTATGTTTCTGTGGCAAGTGCATGGACACTTAAACCGTCAGCGGTGCCGCCTCCTTGCACATTTAAATGAAACAGGAGGAAAAACGGACGCATAAGGTAGCTGATGCCATTATACATTTTATGTTACGCCATTTTTATACTTTATGTTGCCTTTTAGTTGATTTCTTACCATGTATGATGTGCGCCTCTATGGACGCTGCCATCATAGGTGTAATTTACATTGGGGACATGTCCCCACCACTTTTTGAAATGTCCAATTTTGCAGCATAGCTTGCACAAGGAAATGTTAAGTAACAAATAAGAACACTTTGAGAGTTTTATTTGCACAATAATAATAAGAACATCATACTGTACAATGCAATGTAAATAAAGAAGAAATAAATGTGCATTGTCCAAAAAAGTAACGTAAGCTAAAAGAAAAAAATCCCCCCTAGCCTACCGATTCTTAAAATGGCCCAAAAAATGTGCATGCATCGATCAGTAGCTGTGACAAATTGTTGACACAGTTTCTTCTTGTCCAAGTTTTCCACTTTCTCTCTGAGAACAAACAAACAGCCGCAACAACG
>JAOVVB010113320.1:0-12713 GCA_028570985.1 Heterobranchus longifilis
GCATGGCCATTTTCAAAGGGGTCCCTTGACCTCTGACCTCAAGATATCTGAATGAAAATGGGTTCTATGGATACCCACAAGTCTCTACAGATATTCTCACTTCATGATAATCCCATGCAGTTTGCGGCAAAAAACATGCAGTTTTTCTGATGCAGTATTTGTGTTATTTTCACCTATTCTAAAATGGGGTATTTGCTCATATGTCGTTCATATGGGTCGTATTTACTCCCACCGCTAGAGGCGCTCGTATGGGTCGTATTAGAGGGTCGGAACATACAACCTATATGGTCGTATGGTTTGGAGGACTTGTTGAGTCTCTGGTAGCCTCGAACTAACTTGGTTTCATACTGTACTCTTAGTGCCGAGTCTGGTATTTGTGTTGACGATGACTGTGATTCCAAGGATTTTAAAAATAGACCACATGTCTTTATTGTCCGTTACACAACAGCACAACTTACAAAGCATCAACAGCTGCAGCATCATGTATTCCACAGGGGTCCTGACTGATTACAGTTGTTGCCTCCTACTCCAGCACTCGCTGGTCTCAGATCGTCCACCACCTTGTCCTCCCTTTGCCTTCCCTCTGGTGGGGTGCTTATAGTGTTCACATGGACACTAAGGATATGGCGTTAAATGTGGATTAATCACCACTGTCCCTCTCTTCTCTGCACCTCTGCTCAGAATAATAACAACCTCAGACTTCCTGCCAGTCATTCGAGGATCCAGTTTATCCGAGCACACTATACACCATACAACGAAACTGCATTCTCCATTGCGTTTCTAGAAGAAACGTATATTTTTATTTTCTCCCGGATTATGTTTGAGACCGTGGTTTGAGACCGTGGTTTGTCTCCGGTCAGTGTGCCCGGGGACAGGAAGTAAGGCTTTATCCAGGCATGGTTCACATAGTAAATCAGGCTAAAACTAAGCTAACCGGCTGCTGCAGTGTTTCTAATCTTTATTCTAAGCTAAGCTAAGCTAACCGACTGCTGCAGTGTTTCTAATCTTTATTCTAAGCTAAGCTAAGCTAACCGGCTGCTGCAGTGTTTCTAATCTTTATTCTAAACTAAGCTAAACTAACCAGCTGCTGCAGTGTTTCTAATCTTTATTCTATGCTAAGCAGTGTTGCCAACTTGATGACTTTGTCGCTAGATTTAGAGACGTTCAGACCCCCTCAGAGACTTTATTTCTATAAAGCGTCTAGCAACAAATTTAACAACCTTTCAGACCAGGGAAAAGGCAAGAACGTAATTAATTCCTGTGCATGCTGCTCTGAGTAACCGCAGTCAACACAGCTCTTCTGCCGACAGCGATGTCCGACTGGTCTGCGTGTGTGTGTGTGTGTGTGTGTGTGGGGCAAGCTGCAGGAGGACGACGCCGCGGCGTGACTTGGGAGTCGGGGTGCACATGCACGATGACGTCATAAATATGCAAATTAGCTCATAACATCATCTGGCGACTTTTAGAGACTTTTGGAGCTAGTACTAGCTGCTTTCACTGGAAAAGAGCTGGCAGCACTGATGCTAAGCTAACCGGCTGCTGCAGTAGGTTAATATTTGACAACATTAAATATTTCTGAAATAAAGTGGTGTGTCACTGATTAAATTTTGCCACCTAAGGATTTAAGTCAGCTGCTACCACAGAGAGCCATAACTTCTTACTGTATTTTGGAACCAAACTCTTGATGCTATAAAACAGGGTTTGCTCAGAGAGCGAGGGGTTATAAGCAGAAACAGCTGTGTACGTGCAGTGACCTCTGGTCAGTCTACACTTCAGAGAGACTGAACAACTGGGAAGATTGACGGGAACGTTCAGAGTATTTTGGAGGAAGTGTATCATTCGTAATTACTAACGAGCTCATGTTGTGTGGGAGGCTGAAACCTTTGCTGTTCAAGGTTACGTGATCAAAGCACATCGGCTGGAGTTTGACTCAATATTGGACACTTTTATTGAGGCTTTTTTTTTCAGCTCCAAGTTTCAAATTGAAAAAGTGCTTTGAGTGTGTGATATTGAATACATTTAATCATTCAAATGTCAGCGAAGACTGGAATTCATTGCACATTAACCTTGTCTGACAATATCTTTTTACATGAATAGGAGTTAAAGGTGAATGGATTTTCCATTTGGACTGAGAGTGAATGGAAAAATATGTCCCATCTCTGATGATTTACATTGTAATATAATTTGTGCATCTCTTGTCCAAAACCAGTGTTACACAAACTGGAGAAGCAAAGTGGACCCATCGCAGCAAGCGGAAGGGAACTGGCTTAGTTTCAAAACATACTTAATTGAATAATGGTTCCATAAATCCTGATTTTGTGGGGATTCTGTAATAATGTCAACACTGCACTACTCATATTTTACAGCCTGCCTCCTCTGGAGATCAGCACAAACTGCCTGACTGGCACAACTTTACAAAGAGAATAAAAGTGGCTGATAAAATAAGCATTGATGTTGACTTTTCATTGCTGATAGAACCCTCACATACAAAATTACATTCATACACCTATGAAAAGTAATGCACTGTAATTTGTATATAAGCCACGTAATCATTACGACCCAAATTGACCTTTGTTGTTAGGCAGCGACCTCTAGTGGCCGTAGTAATCATGACAGGAGCGTTCAATGTCTACGTTATGTAGTTACATACAGAAGTAGTCTTCTCAATAATGGTCTTCCAGTTTGGTGTGAGATTTGTAGCAAGTTGCACGTTTGATGTGAAAGCAGGATGAGATCCGACTACTAAAGGCTCATTTATGCTCAAAGGTACAGAAACTGACGGAACCTTCTGTCCGTATTCTGCGTTCATTTCGTCCGTATTTCTGCACGTTCTCTGAAAGACTTAACTCAGAGCAGGACCAGAAATCATCGGGGCAGTGTAGTGCGAGACAAAGCAGATACACGACTATAGGACACGAGGAAGAAATTTAAAAACAATGGCGGAACGGTATTTAATACATGATTGATTTAATAGATGTAGAAAAGTTTTGTATATTAATGTATTTAACGGGCTCACAAACCATCGCTGTTTACAACGCAGCCTCCGCTAAACCCTGTTTCTTGAGACGTACATTATTGCGACTTCCTCCACCGTTCTGTTTCTTGTTGTCAGAAACGTTTTGACTCTTTTGCCCTCTGGTGGATGTATTGTTTAACATCTACGTAAAGGACGCATGGAGGTATGTGGACGATGACGGTGACATCGTTTGAAATTAACGGATCGATTTTCGTATGTAAATGAGCCTTAATGAGGCAGAAACGACACATTCCCCCAAACCAACTAATGCTGGATTCTAGATTAGAGCTCAACATGTATGTAGATGACACTGTCCTCCACTGGAAAAGCACTTGTACAAGCAGACCCACGTTTGATGTTTCATTGTTAGACGGCGCTCTTTAGTGTTCACAGATATTATCCCGGGAGGAAAGCAGGAAGTCATGTGAAATGTGTATTTAGAGCAAGAAAGCCATTTATTGCAGGTGGAAGGGTCAAAGAAACAGGACTTTCACCCAGGAGTTCGGTGTTTGTGTCTCGTTTGAAAATAAAATTAAACGTTGATTTGGAAATATGTCGTGTTCCGCGTCATGTGTATCCACAGAAGTGATTTTATATAATAAATATACTGATTTTAACCCAAACCACAACCTTTTTTCGAACCCCACCAACTTGTTCTGTTGCCTAAATCTAAACCTCCCCGAAACGTCTGTTTTTAAAACTGCAAATGTAACGTTTATGTATGAGGATGAAAAACAAGTCATATTTACTCCCACAGCTAGGGGCGCTATTTTTAGAGACTAGGGACAAACGACAAACATTGTCTTATGGTTTGGAGGACTTGTTGGTAGATACATATAAGTCCAACAACTCTTACTGAGTTTGGTATCACCACGAAGGAATTAAGCAGAGCTTTCAGTTGTGTAACGCTGTAATGAATACACCGTGGCAGAACTGCAGAAGCAGAGGGAACGCCTCAGTCCCTGAGAGAAAAAAACAATAATTTCTCACTCTTTGAAAAATAAGCTGGACGGACAGAATAAACTGGAAATGCTCCAGATGGATTCAAACAAAAACTGAGAGCGAGGTTCAGTGCAAAGTGGAAAACAAGGCTGCTTATTTGAGGACCTTTGATTGACTGTTATTACTACGCTGTGTGAGGGTACGCCGTTCTGCCCGGCCAATTATGACAGCAAATATTGCATTATGCTCCTGCTCCAGAGGCCACTTCTGATCCCAGGTCTGCAGTGTTTACATGTCTTTATATTCTGTTTCTCTCTGAGTGAGAGGACGGGGGAGTATATGGAGTACGATGGCAGCAGTTGTGTCTCTGTGATCGACGTGGCTGATTTGCACCGTGACCTGTGCAGTCGCAGGGGAGGGGTCGCTCCAGGGAACAGATTAAATCTCCTCTCACATGTCCGACACAGGAAGCACAAATGTACACAGCAGTCAGTTTGTTAACGGCCGTGAGCGACAAGCGATTATTCCTCCTACAATGCTTTTTGCTGACGTTTGTTGTTTTTTGCACCCATGGTCTTCAGCACATCTGTCTGAATGTGACTGATTTGAATATTCTATTATCCCAGTTTACATTTCAGAGCGCTCGCTTTCAAGTCAACCTTGACCTCTTCCCATTCTGCCTGCAAAGAACTAGAATACAGATGAGACAGGAGGGACGTCGAGGGATGCGTTTGTCATTACATGACAGAGATGGGCGTCACACTGCAGAAAATGCCACTTTTATCACCACTGGGAGGTCTCTGACTGGTTTTCACATTCACCGCTGGATGGACATTTTCTTCAGTGTGGGGTCTGTGACCTGCAGGAGCTGGATTTACAACTCAGGGGATCTGGAGAGTGACAGGCGTGATGACGAACGTACAGGATTGATTGTAAATACCAGCCCCGTCACACGAGGACGGCCCTGCCCTGCCAGACCCTCATACACACCCAACAGCATCTATCTGCATTCACAGGATAAACTCATGCAAATACACAGCACAGTGTTTGCACAGCCTGTACAGGCCCCCCAAGATCCAGATAAAGTAAATCCACCCAAACTATTTCACAGGAAAGTAATTTAACCTCTGCATTCTTCATAAATCCAAAATACATCTTCCTTTAATATATCCAAAAATGTGGAATACACGTTCATAAATTGTCAAGAATCCAGAATAATGCTCTCCAACTCTTATCCAGGATCCAAAATATACCTTTGTGGTTCTTGTGGATTAACAATAAACATTTACAGGACAGCAACATTTAACGAGACATCTATATAAAAAACTGTAGGATCCAGATAAAGACATCAGGAAACAACTTTTTTGGCATTCTGTAATAATGTCAGCACTGGATGGATTTCACCCAGGACCTGTGTTTGTGTCCCGTTTGAAAATAAAAGTCAACAGCAAGTTATTTTAACTTAAGATACAAATGGAACTACGTCATGTTATATGTCACATGTGTAATTATGTCATGTATGTACACACGGATGTGAAGCGCAACAAATGCACAAAACCACCATCTTTTTCTAACCAAGTAGTTTTGGTTAACGACATGTTTAACCGTTACGTTGAGGTATGAGAACGGAAACACTTCTGTGGGTTGTGGTTTTGGAGGACTTGTTGGTCTTCCAGGATCCATAAAGAACCTCCACATTTCTCCAGGATCTTTACAGTCCTCATGAATCCAGAATACATAACTCATAACTAATAAAATCCTCTAACTCTGCAGTCCTCCAAGATCAACATTTATTTTTTAATACTAGTTTTGTGAAACACACCTCCACAGACCTCCAGGATCCAGGAGAGATCTCTACGATCCTCAGTGGTCCATATGGAAGTGTTGAGGATTACATTAGTTTTTGTGTGTTTGGTTACACTCTGCCACAGATAAGATTCTGATGCTTTAACAAAAACCGGCACCACAGGGAAGAATATACATAATTCATAGTTTGCATACACTCGGCTGGCTGGATATGTTCCTGGTTTTCCTCCCTGTGACTAAACGCAGCAGCTCTTCTTCTTCATTTCTATGTAAAGCAGAAACATGGCACTTAACCTCAGTGAGCCAATAACCACATACAACACCCTGAGAGGAAATACAATGCTTCACTATTGACTTGACCTGGGACAATTGCTGCAGCATAGACTGTAAAAAAACATAGTGGACAGCAGTGACGTCACCCACTGGTTTGTGGACGACCGTTTTGAAGCCAAAACTTTGGCATTTGGCCGTCACCATCTTGACTTTTTGGAACCACAATTGACCATATCTGGACAAGAAGGCGGAGCTGGGGAGGACGATGCGGCCACGCCAGTGTCGTCTAACGTATATGGTTTCAATGGCGCTGCTAAGCTAAACCCATGAGCTAAATGCTAAAGAAATTAGCAAACGTTTCCTTACCAGCTAAAGCTAGTGCTAGCTAGCCTGGTTAGCAAGGTGCTTCCAAACGCTGAACAAGACATTTCAGGTGACCAAAATGTTCCAATTAACTTTCATGAAGTGAAAACACACTGTGAAAGGGTCAAAGTTTTAACGAAAACACTGAACACACACAAAAACAAGTCTACATCTGTTTTAATGTACACAGGGTTAGCATTGCTAAAAGCCTGTATTTTGATTGACAGGTCCCCCGTAGCCACGCCCTAAAGCATCCCCTGCTTTACCGTCTACTTGACTCTAAATGTGACCGTAATTTACAAAATGAAAATGATGCTGTATTTAGATTGAGACCATGAACTCAGTATGAAACTGTTTACTGAGGTAATAAATGAAGAGAGAAGTAGACTCATTTTCTCATTGACTTGTATACAACTGGACTTCTTATTGGAGCCATGTCATTTGAGAGAATGCTGGTTTCAGGCACTTCTGCATCGGCTTCACTTTTCAGGCCCGGGAGCTCCGTCCATCTTTTTGATACAGACTGTGAGCTGCAGCCATAACAGTGAGACCTGCCAGACCAAATCTGCAGATCTGTCTGCTCTGCCTCACTCAGTATTTCAGCGGCGGGAGGTTGGCAGGGGCCCCGTCCTGCAGCAACTAGGAAACAAAAGAGGAAGAGAGCCCCCTTCCTCCACATGAGGCCCCCGGGGGAGACACTGCAGCTGCTTCCTCTGCTTCAATGTGAGAGCAACACTGCCCTCTGGAGTGTCTGCTGCTGCAGCTGCACAGAGGAGGGGGGGGGACTGCTGATGATGACAAATCAGATTGTTTATCCCCACTGGGTGTCATTCAGTGCTTTGTTTTCTCATGCAGATGTTGACTAAGCAACAGCATCTTTGTGTCTGTGTCTGCATGTTGGGGGGGTATGTACAGTATGTGTGTGTGTGGGGGGGGGGGTCCATGGTGCAAACACCCTGTGTGAGTTGGATTTAAAGTGTAACTGAAATGCTCATTAGCGGTGATCCGAGAGTTCTGATGTTAATTGTTAATTAAGGATATGATGACACACCGTGAAATAATTTCAAACCGTGTTAAGGATTTCAGTCTCTGATTTTCTCTGATTGGGTGACAGCTGTAGACTCATTAAGCTGATGCAGCTCTCTTGTTGACAACTTCTACCTTCTTCCTCACACACAGCAGAAAGTCTTAACAAGACTCTCAGATTCAGCCTCCAAGATTTATTTTAGATAAGTCGACCCGGACCATGGCGGGACACCATCCGGCCGTCAGACCACCCATTCCTGGACACCCAGCAGACCAGACTCCTCCTGCTGGAGAGAGAATCAGGTGGAATCAGGTGGTGTTTGCTGCGTGAACACCTCCAGATGTCTGGATAAACGTAGTTTAAAGCGTCTTCGCTGAGGGACAGGTATGTGGTCCATGGCCGGCGAGCCCTCTGCCTCCTCTGTCCCATCAACAACTCCATTTGACTGAATGGGTCAAGTGTCAAGACGCACCCCGTCTCTGTTAATGGGGACACACACCAGCGGCAGCGACATTTTAGAGAATGTAATTAATATTTTACTCATTAATGATGTATTATTTCACCCACCTGCAACCCATCCGCTATTAATCAGAATGTTAATTATCTGTGGATTAACTGCAGTGCACGCGTCATTATTCATCTGAACAATGTGCCCTTTAGAAAGCAGGAAAATACTGTGCCATTATTTGCAGCTACACAGAACACTAAAATGTGTTTGTTAAGTGAGAAATAGACAATATAGTAACAGAATCTTGTTTCATATTTAATCAGCACTGCCTAGTTTGACTGTTTGATCTGAATTTCACAACAGTTTGCTCCAGCGACAAACTTTGTCACATTGCAGCTTAACAGAACACTAAAATGTGTTTCTAAAAACATTTTATGCAAGAAATGGGCAATACAGTAACTGAATCTTGGTTCATATTTGATCCAGCTTGATCGAAATTTTGCGAGCCTGCTGCGCTGCGTTGGACGGAGTCGTGTTTATAAATTCAGATACGGCGAGTGGTCAGTCAACTCGCCGAGCCACATCCATAATGCAACAAGCGGCCGGATCTGCTGCTCTCCACAGAGAATGAATGGGATCCACCGACTTCACATGCGATGCTGGAGTTGATGAATCTGCACCTGAAGATCCTGGGTCCCGGGTCGTCCTGCTCTGTTGTCTCGCTACATGTGATACTGAGGTGGATCTCTTGCAGTATATTGCATGGTAACATCGACAGCAGATAACATTCAGTCATATTTATGGGCAATAGAAGGTGATTCAGAAAAATGATTTTCAAAAATGGTTTTAATTATTTTTTAAGTAAAAATCACTATAGAAACCATGGAAGAGTCCAGTTCTGCAGGACCTACCATGAGACTACTGAGAAATGTCAGATTGTGTTTTCGTGCAGTCTCAGCTCTTCAGTCTGAGTGCAGACGATGACTCAGCCCCCTCAAACACTGTCACCATGCTAAGTAAACTGTCAAACTCTCCAGCAAATATTTGGCCATTTTAATTGATGTCTGTCTTTGTTTTGAGCCACGTCTCATTTCCAGCCAATGTTTTCTTTTTTCTCTCTCTGGCTCTGATCTCTCACAGCCTCGGTGTCTCTCTCTGTGTGTCCGCCTGTCTCTGTCCTCACTGTCTGTCCCTTCTTTCTTTCTTCCTGAGATTATCATGAATTCTTGATATGTTTCATTCAGGTCTCATGTATTTGTGAAACTTCAATAACAGTGATGGGAAAGAAGTATCTTGTTACAAATTACAAATACTTTTATGAATCAAATGTTATGTACTGTAATGTAATGTATGGTTAGTAAAATCCCTATTTTAAGATGTCACAAAAACAAAACAAATACTGGACGCAGTTACATGATGACATAGGACATAAATAACTAATGGAGGTTAAAAATAACAACTTTGCCTTTTAGTTTTAAATGGGACACGAACACCAGTCTCCTGGGTGAAAGTCCTGCCGCCCATCTCTGCTCCTGCCGGCCATGAACGGCCTTCTCGTCTTTTATATCACGTCGCCTCACTTCCCTGTTTTATCCACAGACTATAGTGGTTTACTCCTGTCATAATGAGTGCAGCCACTGGAGGGCGCCGTCTACAATTAAAACGTCAATATGGCACGTAATAAGATGGGCCTCAGCTTGCATTTTGTGGCAATTACTACAACCAGTGAATGAGAACAGCCTGCTCCTGGTGTCTCACACGAGGCAAAACATACAATCAAAGTTGATATGAAGTGCCGGTAATTTATACAAAATGACAACATACATTGACTGACCGAGTATAAAGAAACTCTTCGTATAGTGACAATTTGAACGTGACTTCGAGTGTCGGGCATCCTGGAAGTGCTTGTCTTTTGCTGTACAAACCCTGTGTATTTGTTTTTGTTATTTACATTCTCACTTTCTGTTATCCAAATGTCTTTTGTATCACTTATTCTTGATCTGTATGTGCTATTATTACATTTACCTGAATTGTTGTACTTTTGTCAATAATAATAATAATAATAAGAAGAAGAAGAAGAAGAAGAAGAAGAATTAAAAGAAAAAAACAAAACAGACTAACCACATCCTGACTCCACTTCTTAATGCTCAGAGATGAAAGTGGTATAAATCTTTCCAAAATAAGCTAATGAGCGTATTTTCCAAAATATTGAACCACTGTGATGATTTAAATGGGCCACCGAGGAATTCACAATTGAATGTATTTATATTCTGTTATATTTTGTCCCCTCCTTGTCCGTCTGTCCTGCAGTCTGCATGTGGAGCCGGCGGATCATTTGAAGTGTGATAATGAACCCAGACTGTCAGAGGGACGCAGGTGTTGTCGTTTGGCAGACAGACTCACTGTCCTTCCTTCCTGGAAAGCAGTTTACTGCGTGTGTTCGACTGGACGCTGACAGCAGCAGCCAATTAGTGAAGTGCGTTCGTCGCCCCAAATTCCTGCAGACCAGTTCCGAAACATAAAGGAGAGATGAATGAAGCGTGTGGCAGAGATACAGAGCTAGAAAAAGTCTTATTTTCCTCCCAGTGATGTGGGTGGACGGGGTGATGGATAGTTTAGGCTGTCTCTCAGGGACGTGTCTGTCAGACAGACTCTCAGAGACAGTCCTCTCTCTGATGTGACTCTGCAAATCCTATTGATGTATGGAGTCTGTCCTCCACAGAAAAACAACACCACCTGCTGTTTGTTCAAGCAGTAGACCTAATTACGACCCACGTTTGACATTTTATTGTTAGGCACCGCCCTCTAGTGTTATTATAGCGAGAGGAAAGCAGGAAGTCATGTAGCAGAGCAGAGGCTCACTCTTTTTCAGCCCCTTACCAGATAGATAACGTACCTGGGACCCCTCAATGGAGGACAGAAGATTCCCAAATATAATATAATATAATATAATATAATATACAGAAATGAATGCATTCTGGGAAATAAATGGTGGTTAAATGTATTAATAAATCAAAATTAAAAAATAATAAATACATTTAAAAATACATTTAGAATAAATAAAGTAAATATGTGGAGGATGGATTCTGCCAAAATAAAAAAAAAGAAAATGCATTAATGTCTCGATAAATACATTAATTAATTAATATGCTATTAAATGTACCAAAAACAATATTAAAAATAAATGTAGGCATTAATTAATTGATAAAATGTGACATAAATTAATATTCATTAATTTATTTTGTCATTTTAAAAAAAATGTTTTTGGGGGACTGGCAAGAAATCGATTTAAAAAAGACTGGCTAAATTCAGTGCAGCAGAGGCTGACATGACCTGACTTCCTATAGGGTCAAGCTCCAAACACTACACTTCCCATAATGCTGTCTGGTAAAAGAGTTTGTAACTTATTCCATTTGAACTGGGAAGTCAGAATTCCAACAATGTTAACACATACCTGTATTAAAAGTAATCAATGAGCTGCTTTCATATGAGTTGCATTTCACTGTTTGACCAGCAGGGTGCAGTCATATTTACAGTTTAGTTGGATTATGACATTCAGACTGACTTATTTTCAGATATAACTTAACAACAAACTGTAGTCATAAATGCAGTGTGTATGAGAGGTTATGACTGTGTTTCCATTGTGTGAATCCAATGTGTTTTACAATGTGTCTTGTGATGATCCTGACAAATGTTTCTTCTCAAAGTCAAAGAAGGATCCTTCAGCAGCTGAATCTGAAGGATACTGCGTCATCGACTCTCGATGAAGGACTGCTCGGATGTCGAGGATCCTCCCACCTCCTACCAGTGGCGGACTCAGGCTGTATGAGGGGCAGGGGCCAAAAAAATATAACGGGCACCAGCAGCATGCAGTAGGGCATCAGCGTGCAGAAAGGCAGCCTATGGCACTGCATGATGTTTTCTTCATTTTAAGGCACCCTTTTTTGAATGGGGGCCAAATTAGATAATACCTAAAAATACCTGGAGCCCAGCTGCTTCTTGCATCATATAGGTTATTTAAAATAAATCACACACAATACAATTGTAGGATTTTATTTTGAGTGCCATACTAATACACGTACATGCGCCCAAACAAGAAACACATTAGTTCCACCTGTGTAGTTCCTACTTGATATTTGACATTTTCAAAATCTTGGTTGCGTCCCCCCCACTTTCAAAATCATGTTTTATTAAACCACATAAATCATGCTTAATATGCTAATGTTTGGCCAGCCATCAGGTCAGGTATCGGGTATCATTTTTTAGCTCTGATTTATCTGAGATGATGTCAGTAACATAATCAAAAATGGCGGCCTTCATTGTGAATGGTAAGAATGAAAATATGATGTGTTTGTTGATGATTTAAGACAATTTGATGTGTAATTATGCAATATTTATTTGTATCATTTATATTTTGCTGTGATTATAGCAATGTGGTATTTAACAGCTATATATGACGAACTTCTTTCGGGCATCCACCCCCCGGATGTGAGAAGTCGGGACTTGAACGCAGCATGAGAACAGGACACAGTTGTGTTGTCACAGTGTTGAGGAGGGTTTTTACTGTTCCCCTCAGCAGTACACGTCTCTGTCCAGTATCCACACTACTGTCTGTCAAGTACCTCGTCTAGTATCCACACTACTATCTGTCATGTATCTCTGTCTAGTATCCACACTACTATCTGTCATGTATCTCTGTCTAGTATCCACACTACTATCTGTCAAGTACCTCTGTCTAGTATCCACACTACTATCTGTCATGTACCTCTGTCTAGTATCCACACTACTATCTGTCATGTACCTCTGTCTAGTATCCACACTACTATCTGTCATGTACC
>JAOVVB010113359.1:0-12712 GCA_028570985.1 Heterobranchus longifilis
CTCCGGTAACTTGAACCGTTGCGCACTGCGACGCCAAGAATCACATCCGACGACGGAGCACATCCTGGATTTAAATTCTGTTACTCCACTTTTAAAAAAAACAGTGATTGGATCGGGCAGATTCATGTTTTCGGGGACTGGAAGACAGACCTCGTGTGGATTCCTACCCCCAACAGTAAGAAGCTAACAGCTAGCCATCAGGAGTGGGCGGGATTTAACGGCGAGGTTCGCGTGGTTTGCTACCAGGCGTATCCCGGCCTGTCAGGGACTCTGATAGAAGTGTTATTGGGGAGTAAATATACTGTAGTTAGTCTACATGTAACTAAATTACTGTAATTAAATTGCAAAATAAATGCAAATATGCTTTTATTTTATTTTCCCTGTGTTTGAATTGTTCTTGTTTTTATTTACCCAAATATTGTCTTGTTTTGCCTTGCTGTTTAGCTCTGTTGTTATATTGACTTTTGTATGCCCTGCTTTTGCTTTGTCTGTCAAAGCACTTTGTAAACTCTGTTTTAAAGGTGCCATATAAACGAAGTGATTATTATTATTATTATTATTATTATTATTATTATTATTATTATTATTTTTATATTATTATTATCATTAATATTATAAACTTTATTTATATAGCACCTTTCAAAACCTTACAAAGCAAAGTGCTTTACAATAAAACAAGAACAATTCAAACACAAGGGAAATAAAATAAAAGCATAAAATACATGAAGGTAAATATGCATGTAAATACATTTTTTAAAAACACCATAAAAATAAAAACAATAAAGCAGACAGGCATCTCAAATAAAATCAGGAAACGCTTTCTGAGAAAAATGTTTTTAGAAGAGACTTAAAAAGACGACACTAACTCAGACAGCCTGATTTTCCATTGTCTGTTGCTCTGCATCTTTTTGTGCCTTCTTTTGGCATATTTCCATACAACTACACAGCACTCTACACTACATTTATTAGAAAAGTAATCAAAACGTAACCAAATGTAATAAGTTACATTAATTTGATGTAGTAATTAAAATAGTTACATTACTTATTACATTTTAACTGGGTAACTAGTAAGCTAATCTGTAACCTATTACATTTCAGAAGTATAACTTCCCAACACTGTTTGATAGGAAGTGTGCCCTTGGCTGCACATGTATTCAGTATCTACTGTGCTTCAGCTTCAATTTCACCGTAAATGAAAAAAATAGCAACATGTGGTTTGTTTCATTTATCGGTTTAGTATTGTTTTATCAACAAGGTTTTGCAAACACGTGACTATCACAAAAAAAAAAAAGGTTTTTATTCCACACTGAATTGAGAAAGTCTACTAAAAAACAAGGTAAACATATCTTTTTCCTTGTAAAGCAAATGTTTTTTCATGATAATTTAACAGTTAGGCCTATAATTTACTTTAACACACTGCTCGCATCAACTTACATCTACTTGGCTCGAAATGTAGCTACATTAAACTGAATGCAGCATTGTAAACAATATCTTGTTTTGATGTCAATATGCTGTTTTGAAATCCACATTTCCATTGCAAATGATAGCCTACTATATTGTGGTAAATGATAATGAATTCCCCTTAAAGGATAAATAATAATAATCATCATCATCATCATCATAATGAATTGCTTTTATATTGTGCTTTTCATAACACAAAGCAAGGTTGTCCTACCAGGCTGGACATGCAGTCTGCCAAAATATGTAACCCCTCCATAATGCACAGTCTCTGCCCTACAATCAAGTATTTTATTTTGTATAGACTTCAGATCTTGCCTAAAAACCCTGGTGAATATGGAGAAGTTTCTTCTTTCTCAGCAAAAGTTACAGTGGGATACACATTCTTTCAGACTGCCACGAAACATATCCCCTCTCTACAATGCACAGATGATGCCCTACCATCAAGTATTTTATTTTGTTGTGTCCACAAAAGAACTTTCTTGAGGTGCCTCAAAGAACCCTTTAAAAAAAATTATTATTTTGGCTTTTTGCCTTTTATTGATGGCACAGCTGAAGATTGAAAGGGGTGAGAGAGAAGAGGGGGTGACATGCGGCCGCTGTGGCGAGGACTTTAGACTTTCTATATGGAAAGAAAAAATGTTTGATGGTTCTGTGAAACACCTACTAACCCCTGTTGCCATAAAAATATTCAAATACACACCCAACGCTTCTGAGGTTCAGTGGTTTCACACGTATCACAACTAAACTAAAAACTAAAAACTGAAAACTAAAAAACTAAACTGATTAACTTTCAAGCAGTTCACAGATCAATCATCATTATGACAGTATTACAAGTATTGGACATTTACAACATAATAGAACAGAGGCATTATTATAATTTTTTAAAAATCTAATCCCATTTTTTGAAAGGATTGTCAATTTGTAACTTGTCTTAATAGGAGAGGACTTTGTACAAGCCCTTGGGGCTTCCCTTCTCTCCCTGCACTGTAAAATATTTGTTTTGCTACTCTTCTGCTATTTGCTGATTATCTTATCTTAAGTGCAAATAAAAAATAAAAACTCAGGCACTTAACATCAGCTCTGTTTAATATACTTTTATCCACGTTGATTCCATAGTATACAGGTATCAGGTAACAGGATTCAAAAGTATTTTGAAACAGCTTCTCTTAACGGTAAAAGGCAATAAAACACCAGGGCCACGATGTACATGATTTGTGTGGCATTGTGTACATTTCTAAGAAATCAGTCCAGTTTCGTATCAGGGTTCCTACAGCTTAAGGCAGATTTCAGACTCTTTAAGACTTTTTAATGCCACTTGGAATTTAATTTAAGACGAATTTTACAATAACCAGAATTGACGAAAAACAAAACAAAACATGTAAAGACATAAATTACTTAGGGTTAGGGACAATTTTGCCCAAATGTTTACATTAATATAAAGATAAAACATGACTTTTTGTCCAGCGAAAAATGTGTGGGCAATTTGGGAGTCCAGGCACATTGCACAAAATATTCTCCTGTGATGTTAATGCGAGAGGCATTCGGTAAATTAGATTTAAAAAAATAAAATAAAAATAGATGTTACAAATTATTTTTAGATTTCACAATGCAATATCAGAAAAAAAATCAGAAAATCCTACTTCCTAATTTTTAGATTAATGCATTCAATTCCTTTTAAGTCTTTTTGAGGATCCTTGGGAAGCCTGTGTATGAACATCCACTTTGTATGGCTCCTTTCTTTTCACGACCAAATTAATTCCTTAGGTCTGTTCATTTTAAGACTCTTCTTAAAGATTTTTCCTTGGTCTTCCTCTCTGCTTCCCTGAGCTTTTACCACACTTCTGGCTGCTGTATCTCTTTTTCTTTCTTTCTTTTGGGTCAAAATCAGAGTCACTATCAGGATGTTTTGGTCTTCCTCTTGATCTTGCTGTGTCCTTTGTCGCCTTCTTGCTGCTCTTCTCTGTTGAATCAGAGAGTGTGTCGCCGTCACTCGGCTCGTCATCACTTTCTTCATCACTGCATTGTTTTCTCTTTAACTTCTGCTTTTGTAGTTCTCCCATCGTGGCGTTTGAACACTGGCCTTCCACATAGTTGCCTGATTCATTGCTCTTAGGCCTTCCTATGGGCCTACCTGTGCTTTTCTTGTACTTTTTAGGTGCACACATTCCCTCCTTCTGCACCTCCTCTTCTTTATCGCATTGTTCTTGATTATCAAGCACAGAGTCTGTGCCTCTCTTGTTCCCATTCTCCTGAGCATCACCAATGTCACCTGTGCTTTCATTTATCTTTTCTTTCTGTTCACCTCCGGAGCTAGATGAATGGTAACGCTGCACATGACTCTTCAAGCTCACGTTGTGATTGAAGCTTTTGTCACAATGCTGACACTTATAAGGTCTCTCCCCTGTGTGCAGACGCATGTGGGATTTCAGGTGGCTTGCCTGGTTGAAGCCACGTTGGCACACTGAACACTTGTACGGTTTCACTCCGGTGTGAACAGCTAAGTGTCTCTGGAGACGTTTGTTTTGGGTAAATTCAATCCCACAGATGTGACATTTCAACTGTCTGTGTGTATCCTCCAGGTGGATTCTGCGTTGCTTATTTGTGGCAAATGTCTCGGAACAGTCGGAACATTTGTAGGGTTTCTCTTCTGTTCGGTGGATCTGCTCGTGAGTGATTTTGTCCAGCTTTGTTCTGAATGTAGCGTGGCAATATTTGCACCGATGCTCATAGTTCTCATCGTGGATTCTGCTGTGAGAATTTAGCTTCACCTCACTAACACATCTTTTTCCACAAATATTGCAAGAATAGGGTTTAATTTTGTGCTCGCACATGTGAGGCTTCTGTGTACTGAAAAACTTTCCACACTCTGTGCAGAGGTTACCGTGTCTGGGGGCATGTGGATGATGGTCATCTTCTTCATCTTCGGTTTTGTCTTTAGGTTTCTTTTTTAAATTCTTTGGATTCCAATCCTCGTCTGAATCCATGTCACCCTGATCACTCGATTCCTCGGTTTCATCCATGGGATCACTTTCCTCATCAACTGCCTGTGATACAATGACAACAGTGGGTATGAGTCAGAGTTAACATGTTTGTTACAGTGATGATAGACTTACACATATATAATCTTGACGTAATCTTTTAAGTGGGTGCTTAGGCCATGAACAGACACCAATACTACTACTACTACTACTACTACTACTACTACTACCACTACTACTAATGCTACTGATTTTTTAAATGTTGCAACATGTTGCAAATGAGCAACACTCTTGCCCAAGACAAATTTCCTTCGGGACAATAAAGTTTATCTCATCTCATCTCATCATCTCATGACCCCACGCTACTTCATGATGTCATCAAAAACTAATTTTGGACCTTATTCTTAGGTTAGATTTTTTTTTGTTTTACGAGTACTCTATAATATATATATTTTTATAATGACATTTTCACAAAACTTATAACATCAACATTTTAGTACAGGCCTGAGTTTGATAAAACAAACAGATGAATAGTACTGAAAGTAAATTGGGTAAATAAATATACATACACACACATACACACATATACATACACACATGCAAATTAAAAAACTAAAACAAATTCCAAAATAAATTAAGATAAAGATAGAAAGATAAATAAAAAATAAATATGATCCCACGCTACTTCATCAAAAACTAATTTCCGACCCTATTCTTAAGTTACATAATAATTTAATGTGAGTACTCAATTATGGAAATGAAGATGGCCATCCCTAGAGGCTAGCTGCCTCTGGCTATCTCATAGTGAATTTAACAGTTGCATATGAGAGGAACAGTGAGAAAAGTGTCTGCACAGAGCTCTCGGTCTGTTTGTTGACGACACGTTATCTCTGGTTACGAGAGGTGAAGTCACGGGAGTCGACAGAACATTGTGTGGATTCTACTTTGTTCAGTGTGTCCCTACCTGCTGGGTAGATAACGTTAGCTAGCAGCTGTGTGCAGATATCAGGCGGAGGTCCTGTCAGGAAACACAGCAGGAGATGAATTAGCCTTGCAGGTGGTGCAGGTCTTTTATTATTAATGCTCAATGTCCTAGAAATATATGATATTTCAATGTTTTAGTTTAGAAAACAAATTTATTAAAATCACAAATCTGGCCCAAGCTTGAACACAATTACAGATTTTATTTTTTGACATACTAGAGTTTATGTTTTAGGACGATGTTCGATTATCTGACACCCGCCTGCCTGCTCTCACCCCCGGCTCTGTGAAGCTCTGTGCTGTGATCTCTGTGCCCAACCTCCGTGCCACCGATTGGTTTATTTATTACAACTAGCTTTATTTTATGCCCTATTTATTTCACCCCACAAAGTATTATGTACTCATACAGTAGTCTGCAGTAACTGTAACTGTGCTGTTAATTGTAGGTTGCACATCCTGTATTAGGCTGGCAATGTATAAAGTAGTGTACTGATTTAACAGCACTAAATAGAGGGCCTTGAGTTGACAGGCTTTATTATATGACTTAGGTAAAGAGAAAAGCATAAGTAACACTTTACTTTAACACGCCTATTTAGCATTTATAAGCAGCATATAAGTAAACAGTTTATAACTCACTATAATGTGGTTGTAAGCAGATATGTTTAGGGTTTATTCAGCCTGGCACCACCAGACTAATTCTGCTGAGCCAGTGTTTAATTTGCTCTGCAGACTCAGTCTGGCCTCTCTCCCATTCAGACAGATTTCCTTCCACTAAAAATGTGTAGATCCAATCACAACCGTTTATCTCATATGAGGCGGGTTTCAGACGATGACTGACAGAGCCCACAGCTTCTCCTCCCCACCAGCAGGATGGCTGCTGCCGGTACCCATTCACACAATGCTCAGGAAACTCACACAAACTGTGAAACTAGGTAAGGCTGATCAAATATGAATCAAGATGCTGTTACTACATTGCCTATTTATCACCTAAAAATGTTTTCAGAAACACATTCAGAAACAGACCAAGCGCCAACATGTATGTGTCTCTTAGTGCGTTACTCTGATTGGTTGTAGGTCATGTTTCGTTGCTCTGATTGGTTATAGCTCTATCCAAAAATCGAAAATGAACTGAGAGGTAAACAGTTAATGAATGAGTAACACAGTGCAACATAATCATATGTAATGATATATGAACAAACACATTAATTTGTCCTTAATGTATATACATGTACAAATCATTCACAGATGTGATAAATGTGTTTAAATCTCATGAAAACATGTTGGGCATGAAGGTTGTTTTTTTTTTATGTTGGAAACAGTAGCTTGACAAAAAAAAATTGTTGCCAAATAAATTAATAAACACCTTAAAATGTCCTTATTTACTTACAACATTAAAATGTGTTATAAATTATTTATTAATTGCTTATAAAAGCTAAATAAGGGGAGTTACATTGAAGTGTTACCACAATAACTGAAAAGGTGAGATAATGAGACACTACGCATGGCTTTCCACAAGATATGCAGTAGCCAGCCAGTGGGAAAAAGGAGCCAAAATGTCATTCATAAAACCATAAAAGCCATAAAAGCCCAAATTTGGTGGCCTTCGACACTATTCCATCATATAAACTGATCTTAATATCTAATTATTGCATATTCTAAAGAGTTTGCCTACCCGATTGTAAACAACCCACCAGGATGTGAAATTCACTTTTTAAAATGTCAACATCTACCAGCCACCTACAATGTTTAAATTCACGAGCCACTCAAACCATTATTCTGTATCTGAAATCTACCAGCCACTTTCATCATTTACCAGCATTTGGCTGGTGGCTGGTGCTAATTTTAGACCCTGCCTGTTCCTGACTGATCACAACTTTTCTAAGAATCATTAGACCTTATTTTGTATTTATTTATTGACACCTCCACTGTAAGATTCATCGAGACATGTCATGGTTAATGTATTGTTTTAGTAGAAACATAAATGCACTCCCATTCAATGAAAATACACAATGCTATTTTAAGAGGGGACAGGTTTTAAGCATGTCTTATCCAGATTATGTATTGGTTTTAAATTATTATGAATAAAATAAACCTATGCCAAAATAACTAAAATAACAAAACATGTGAATCACTTCAACTCAAATCATGTGACTCTACTGAATCATGAATTAATTAATTGCTGCAAAAAGTGCAATGTAAATAAAGATCATTCATTCATTCATTAAATTAAAATGTATATAATAAAGCAGCCGGCCGGACTTAAATGTCATCTGTTTGGCTGGCAGCTGGCGCTTATGGAAAGCTGTGATTACGGGAATATTGTACAAAGTTACATGGAAAGTGACTTTTTTTTCCCTCCGCCCTGAATAATTCCGGTGTGTTGGTGGGCTGTGCCTCACCAGGTCCCGGGCTAAGCACTGATCCTCAGTTATTCCACATCTCTCTGAACTTGGCTGTCCTGCGGTGGAGCAGCCGTTATGCCGGTTTGATCGACTTCAGGGGGCCTCAAGGTCGGAGCACAATGCAATTCTGAGGTGGAAATCCCAGGTCTTATCAGCGTGACCTTCAGCACTGCTGATACTACTGATTCCACAAATACTACAATCCTTTGCTTCCAACACAGTACCACTGTGGCTTATTCTTTAGGAATCCTGTGAAACAAGAGAACGCTGCCACGACTAATCAAATAAGTCCTCTTTTTCAGTCAGCGCAGGGTTTAGTTTGGATGTTTTGTATAACTTTAAAGCTGTTTTGTGATGATTTATGAGATTTTTATTGTTGTCTTAAAGATGTATATTGTGATATTGTTTTGATGTGTTTTATTTGTTGTAGCCTCGTTGGTGAGTATGGTATGGAGGATTTATTTATATATATATATACACACATACATATAATCTGGTTGGAGATTGGTGATTTCTTTCAAGAGCAATTATTGTTATTCACTTTTAAATCATGATTTTATTATTTAGACAAATTGACATATCCTTTATAGTACTACTAAAAATTAAACTGCATCCATTTAACACTCTAAAAGCAGAGACAAAATACTGTGCCCTTGCTCAGACCCAGGGTTGGAAATTAACTTTTTTGTCCCCCTGCCACTGTGGCTGGCGGATTCTGAAGTCTAGCAGCCACTCAATAGATTTTTTTTTTTTGGCTCGTGAGTGAAGCTAATTTAGCAGCCAACTGCATATTTGCCCCTTCTTCGTACTCTGGCTTTATTTTGATCTCTACTAACCTTTTAAATTTTGTGACTGTATCTTGCACAGTTATCAGGCCAGGGGCGCAAAGTGGGGGTCCCTACTTCCTACCTCCTCCGGCGCCAACAAATCCTTCAAATACGACCATATAGGTCCTGTGTTCCGACCGTCTAATACGACCCATATGAGTGTTTCCTAAATTAGCACCCGTAGCGGTGGAAGTTAATATGATCCATATGAGCCCTTTTCTGCCTCATACCTAAAAGTTATGTTTGCGGTTTTAAACATGTTGCTAACGTTGTTAAAACAGACATTGTGGCGGTAGGTTGAGGTTTAGGTTTAGGCAACAAAGCAACTTGGTAAGGTTAGAAAAAAGGTTGTGGTTTGGGTTAAAATCGTGATATTTGAGACATTAAATCACTTCTGTGCGTCACATGATGCAGAACATCACAACGTCACATCCTATGACCCGGACGTCACATACTTCCGGTTGTTACGGTCACAAAAACCTCGCTGTTTAATTTTATTTTCAACCAGGACACCAACCCCGGTCTCCTGGGTGAAAGTCCTGTGTTTGTTTGGCCCGCCCGCCCTCAGCGTGTTTCTCGCTCTAAATACCTCATCACGTTACTTCGGGCTTTTTGGCACCAATGAACACTAGAGGGAGACGCCTCACAATAAAACATCATTACACAACACCTGGAGGCCGATTTTTTCCCCCATAATAATTTCCCACATTTCTAAGTGTTTTCTTATATTATTTCAAAAAGTGCTGTCGTCACATTTCACTTTCTGCAGCAGTGACTGACTCCCATTTTTAGCCAGATATGAGCCTCATTTAACGCTCAAGGTCCATTCTTTTGAGAAGAGTGCGATTAAAGAGAGCTGTGATGGCTGCAGAGCGACTGCTTAGCCTCGATTTTTGGTCTTCGTATAATTTTGTCATATTGTAATAACAATAGCTTGTAATTAAAAAAAAGCAGTGGCTTCAGCGTCAATGCTACATTTCATTTACTACACTGTGAGGGCTTACACAAGTACAAATGAATCATGGACTAGACATTTCAAAGGCTTACACTGCACTTGCACGGACTCTAACAGGGTAAAGAACAGTACCGGAGGTTACTGCCACTTCAGCGTCAGTGGAAACGCAGTGTCGCCTCAACAGGTGGTTGATGGATCAGTGGTGTTCCCACACTATGTCTGTGCAGAGAAGATTCACTACTGTAATCAAAACTATACCATAGTTTGAAGATTAGCTTCAGGGTAACATTGAAAATGTTGACGGCCTCTTTTTCTGCAATGCTCATTTGTGAAATGTAGCAACACACAGCAGTGACCCAGGGCTCAGAATCCTTTTTTTCTGTGTGCATTAGGGCTGAACAATTAATGGACATTTTTATCAAAATCGCAATATGGCCTACTGCAATTTTCAAATCGAAGGAGACGCAATATTTGTCAAAGTCAAAATATGTCCAAATACCATTTTAAATTAAATATTGTCGTGCTGCAGAGATGTCCCGGCCCACAAATCGTATTCTACAGATTTAAGAAAAAAATCTTTGTTTGGTACAGACCCTCACAATGATCATGTTAACATGTTTTTCAATACAAATACGAATAATTATGTAAAAATTATCATTCCCTCTAAATCATCCCTCTTTGAGGCCCCTGGGATTATTTGTTTCATAACAAAAAAATTTAGAAACAAAACAAAAAAAATCATAAAAAATCATATCGCAATTACAATATCCGTCAAAATAATCGCAATTAGATTTTTTTCAAGATTGTTCAGCCCTAGTGTACATGCCCCAATTTTTTTATTATAAATTTATAAAATTTTATTTTAAACAACCTCTTTATAAACTGTTTAAACAAGCTCTTAAAATACTGGACAAAAAAAACAAACGCACCTCTATTGCAATATTATCAACAAATACAGCTGTACATACAAAATATTGTTTGTGTGCTTTTTGAATGTCTTGTTTGTTTCTTTGAATGTTTAACATCAATCTGCCCGGCCGCAGATGAACATGTAGCTAAATCTACATCATTTACATCATTTCGATGGTAATTAATGTGTGTTGTCCCTAAATAAATAAATAAAGTAAAGCAAGGTAAACTCTCTTCTCTGCTAATGAAGCATTCCATTAATCTTTAGGTAAAACATTTTCTAGTGATTGTCAATATCCATGCATGAGTGAAATATTATTTAGCACATAGCCATGTGTTGCATGCATGATTGCATTCATATTGGTTTTTTTAATCCAATATGGTGAACTGTTGCACTGATAATGTGGTTATGTTCATTTCCCCCCCCCCACAGGGCTTTTGTGTTAATGTTAGAGACAGTAATTAATTTGAGAATATTTTCAAGGTCAGTGCAGTGTTTTAAATGGTCATAATTATTTGTAATTTGAGAGCAGTGCCACAACCTAACAAATCAATTTATACTTAAATATACATATATAAATATATGTATATGTAAGGCCTACAAAATAATTAGCAGACACTGTCAATGTGTTTGTGAAGAAGACTTAAAATATGTACAAACCAAGGTTATAATAGTTTTGAATTTTCAATTAGTTTTTATTTAATTTTAATTTACTTTTAGTTAGATTTCAGTTTTAGTTTAGTTTAGTTTCAGTACTGGTTTCATACCTGATTCAGGCAGGTATGTGTCAGAAGTAAGTAGCATACCAGGGTTGGGCGTTTGGATGAATCTTCTTTTTTTGGGCTATTGTTATTATTTTATTTTGCTAATTTAATGACCTGCCTCAAGAGCTGCTGCTCCGCGGGCACCTGCAGGGACACCGTGAGGAGAAACAGCGCTTAGAGCCGGCATATTTTCACATCTAACTCGATGAATTAAGGATTTAATTCGACCAAACCAGAGTTGGTGATTGTTGGAACAGTGGAAAGACTAACAAAGATGGTTTTTCGTGAGTTTTATTTGAGTTTGAATGGTGTGTGTTTTACGATGAGTTAACAAGGCAATTAACTTAGTTTGGTGAAAGAGAGAAACTTGAATTCGGGAGGTGTACGGTTGTATTTTTCTGTTTAATAAGGAAAGTAAGTGTAAGAATATATCCTTTCTTGACAGTTTGTGAGTTTATTTTGTTTATTAGAGCTCCTGTAGTGGAGCGAACTCGGCTGGAACGCATCTCCCAGGGGACGGAGGGTGGGTTGTCTGCGCAGCAGCAGCACGCAAGGCTGGGCAAATATATCGGCAGTCGCCGTTTGGAAAATTTTAACATATCGCCCAACCCTCATACATACAAAATACATGGTAGGAGACCTGTATAGGAATGCCCATAATGTTTATTGTTTAATCTACGTGCTTTAGTGTCCGATGTGAGGCATTTGTGGCGTAGCGCCATCTCCTGGAATGTCAAGTCTGATCAATTTCTGTGGCTCAATGTCAGTGTTGACGGACATTCATGGCATGCTTTTTCCGTATTGATATATTATAGTTTAAAAACTAGGGCTGTACTCGACTGTCACTCGAATTAGATTTGGCTGATCAATGCAAAGATTCAGCTATTCGTTCTGTGCTGTACATAATATAGTAAACAAGCCAAGTTAGCCCTTGTAGCTAATGCGTGCTAACTAAGCTAACAACGTGTAACAACATTTTTTGCTGACACAAAGTATCAAAGATAAACCAGTGACGACATCGTATTAAGTTGCCGTGGGCTGTAAAATCACAGACTCATGCTGGGATGGGACACAGGTCCACAGCTGACTGTAGCTCCACCCCCTCCTCAGCATGTTGCGAGCAGCGATTGTACTCATCTGAGCAAAGAAAAAGGCGTTTCAGTACTTTTGTAGCGTGTAACTGAATCTCTGTGGTTTAAAGTCTCCTGCGCTGCTGTTTTTTCTTTCAGATATCTGCTCTTTTTTGTTTAATTTGCTTCCAGTTATAGAAATTGTTGTGTTAAGTGTGCTGAGGAAGAGCCAACATTTCCTGATTTTACTGACTTTTATTGTGAAGAATTTATAGGAATTGAAATGTGTTTTCTACCGCTCCTTTGACAGCTGCTAAATAACACCGACACATCATGGACAGTACAGTACTCTCAGTGGTTTCTG
>JAOVVB010113368.1:0-12712 GCA_028570985.1 Heterobranchus longifilis
CGCGCTCTCTCTCCCTGCGGGGGGGGGGACGGGGTCCCCTGCTCCTGGCTGTCCACCTGGCGGACTGTCCTGAGTGCGTCAGGGATCTGCAGCGATATCGGAGACCCCGTCTCGTTTACCATGCAGCTTTTTTGCAGTGTCATTACCATTCATATCTGTAGCCTACAACCACCTGTGGGAAACACTGTTAAGCGTGCTCGCCCTGCTAGAATATAAAAATATAATGTAATGCACAATGACCCAAAAAATTGACTAAGAGGTCACCAATGGATGATTCGACTTATCGACATTCAGGAGGCAGCCCTGCTATTTATATTGCCTTGGTAACTACCCAAAATTCCTTTTATTACTGTTTTTTTGACATACTGGTAACACTAGCCATTGTTATCAAATGCTAATATCCCCGACATGTTTATTCTGATACATTAGTAATATTTGCCAGACTTACTAATGAAATCCAGCTGCATTTGCACTAACCACAGTGTCTTTACTTTTCTTAATCACTGCAAGCCGTCAGCACGATTTTATAAACCGCATCACTACAGCAATGTTTTCTACAAATATGAATCCATTGATAAAGCACGGCTAAATAAACCACACGACTCTTGACAGAAATATTCAATGGCTGAGATAACGTCCACATTGTTTTCTCAATTCCACATGCATGTGTCAGTAATTGAGTGAAATTCCAGTTTAGGCAGTACAGTTTCACAGCAGAGTTTCGCTGCGAGGTGGATGGCTGCCTTTCTAGATTACAACACTATCGGCTTGTCAATGTTTACAGTGCGACTTTGTATTGTGCTGAATGAGATTGGCATCCGTTCAGTTTGTCTGGCACAATAGAACGGCGAGCCACACCCCAGATTCATCCCTCACACTCGAAACAGTGGATATTGAAATCCAGCCTGAGAAGTTTAGTATGTAGACAGTATGTAGCAGTGGATTGATCGAAATTCATGACATGTCTGAAATTGTTTGGTGTTTGATTGTGTCGACATAAAACTTTCTGTGTTACTGTAATAAATAGGGCTGCAACTAATGATTATTTTCTTTATAAATTAATTGGACGTGTATTTTCTTGATGAATCGATCAATATTCTAGTTTTTAAAATGTTACAAAAACAGCGAACAAATGTGCTTGTTTTGTCTGGAAATTCAAAACCCCCAAAATAATAAATTCAGTAAGCAGCAAATCCTCTCGTTTCAGATGTTGAAAACCAGAGAATATTTGACATTTTTTCTTGAAAAACAGTCCAGAGAGAGAAAGCCAAAGCATGAATCAATTTCTTTGCGTCAGAAAAAGTCATATATGTTTTAACATGCAATATTTCTCAGGCAGAAAAAAGGGCTCTAACTTAACTTTTTCCACCACCGTCCCAAAATACAATTTAAACCGTCCCCAAGTAAATACTGGCCATCCCAATTATAAAATTACTGTTTTTCTACAATAAAATGATTTCCATGTGTGCTCTATAAATAAAGTTGCCTTGCCTTCAGAGATTAAGGTTATGGTTTAATCGCAGTTGTATTTTCTTTTCTTTTTTTCTTTTTTAAGGCTAGGTCTACATTTTGTTCCGTGACCGTCCCAAATTATATTTTCTATTGTCCCTGATCATTTTTTCCTCGTCCCTGGGATGGCGGGACATGCTTAAGTTAAAGCCCTGCTTACATTTGTCTATAATGACACCAAAGCTTTTTGCCTTTTGAGTCTATGTATAATTTTGTCTCTTAATGTTTTTAGGATAGTTTGTGAAACGATTTAAAGTGTCGGGATCATCAGATACTAGCGATATGTACAGTTGTGAGTCGTCGGCATAGCGATGAACATTTACATCGTGCTATTGCAAGTAATGTCAGGCTTATAATGTGTTTTCTTATTTTTTATTTTTTTATACAGCTGTTTAGTATCACACTATAATGTTTGTTTGTCTGGTCACTTCCTCAGATTGACTCCAAAGATTGGTTTCCCCTGGAGTGAGATCAGAAACATTTCCTTCAACGATAAGAAGTTCATCATCAAGCCCATCGACAAAAAATCTCCGGTGAGTTAATACTTCATCAGCATCAGCCAGCGTTTAGATTTTACACATGCTGACATTTCTAATCTTGGAAATACTTCTCTTAAAGGTCTCCTTTTCCTTTACAATCTTCTCCAGTTTAAGAGTTCTTGTTTCTCTTTAGATAAAATGAAGCTTTCAGAGCCTATTAAGTTGCAGTGTGCATCTATACTTATCTGTTTTACCTGTGGCATCATGTTTCTCTGTAGCAGAGAGAAAAACCATTAGACATATCCTCAGTCAGATCTAGCATACAGAATAGGCAGGGCATCTTTCCAGGTAATGCTATTAGTGATGGACCCCAAACACTCACAAAAGTAAGGGTTGTGTAGCTCAGGCTGTTTTACCTTTCTCAATAAGTGGAGCAGTGTCTGTGTAGTAATGTTTGTTACAGTAATCTGTATTAAAAGTGTCCCTGCTTCTGCTCAGAGCCACTACTGGAGTCTTTGTGCTTTTATCAGCAAAGCACAATGATCAGCAGCTAAACACTTTATTCACTCTCTCTCTTATTCCTCCGGGCTGTTTCTTCTTCTCCAAATTTCAGGACTTTGTGTTTTATGCACCGAGGCTGCGCATAAACAAGCGCGTCCTGCAGCTGTGCATGGGCAACCACGAGCTGTACATGCGTCGCCGCAAGCCCGACACGATCGAGGTGCAGCAGATGAAGGCCCAGGCCAGAGAGGAGAAGCATCAGAAACAGACAGAGAGGTATGCACACATGCAGTTTTCTTCCTAAATCAGTTTTCCACTTTGATAAAAAGTTACACTATCCCTATTAAAACTAAGAACAGCAATGCACCGAGTGCTTAAACGTCACAAAATAATAAAAAACAATAATAGGTTCAAGGTTCAAGATATAAATATCGGAAAATATCCATATTCATAGTGTAATAATTGTCCAGCTCTATTTTTGATATTTAATCTGTAAATATCAAATACCAAATTACTTTTTCACTTTTTCAAAATGTGTATTATTTGAGCACCGCCGGCCGGCGGTTGAACGAGGAGCTGCGGGCTCTCTGCAGATCAAATGTCCGAGTCTGTCTCCACCACATCACGCTGCGAGGTTGTCAGCTGTGTGTCTGTCCTGTCTCCTCTGTGTGTAAGACGGCTGATTTTAACCCTCCCGTCCTCATCAATATAGCGGCGTGTGTCACATAAATCTCCACTGTGAGTTCTGTCCAGCAGTCGGTTGTGAGAGCAGGAAAAAAAGGAGCTTAAACACTTTGGTAGTGCAAAGTTTGCACCAGCAAGCCTATGTTTTTTCTTTTACCATGCAACAAACATTTTTTATTACCTTTTTAATTTTTATTCTAAAAATATTGTTTTTAACTGATAGTAATAATCGGTCGAAATTCTTAATGTCGTTTAAATGGTTAATCATTGACATCCCTAACTTGTTTGTATTTCTTTACAAATGTGACTTCATGATGCTGTCAACACCACTTTATAATTCTATCAACACTAGGCGTCGGTGCGCCATGAAGCACTTATTCTCTGTTGTCTAAACCAGCCTCACCAACACCAGATACCGTTCGTGCATTTCAACATGTAAAGTGAAACCTCCATTCATTGGGCAATAACTCGGCATTCCTCTTCAAGTGTGAGAAATGTGCTTCCTGAATTGGCTGAACTGGAAGTGAATGGGTGTTGACCCCGGTCTCAGCTGCCCCGTCTGTCCCGTACAGCTGTTCAAACACGGTGATGTAACTCCGAGCAGATAAATACCAGCGGGTGCACCATTAGATCACCCAGCAGACAGAGTTTGGGTTCTCACACACAGTAGCTCTTGGTGACAGAGGGCTGGTGTCCAAACACACTTACTACATGGTTTGTGACGAGTCCCTTAAGATGGCTCATTTAAACTTAATTAAACCCTCAGGGAGATATCAGGTTGTTATTGTAGAATAATTCATAATACAGCTGAACTACAAATAAGACAGTGGGGAAAATCTGACCCTCTCAACAGAAATATTTGAACCCCTGACAGAAGCATTTCCTTTCATAGTTTACATTAAAACTTTTACATTTTATAAATCTACTGTAGATATCAATGTAAATACAAGGCTAACTGAATAGTGTATGATTAATCGACTAATTGTTGCAGCTCTAATTAATAAGTGCAAAGTGTGCAATACAATGTAAAATAAGCAAGTAGACTAAATAAGCAACAAATACAGTAAAACAACAAATGTGTGGTAAATAAGAGATAAAATAATAAGATAATTATTCATATATGCTGTATTTTTACTTTTTAATGAGCTTTGGTCCATTGGCACACAATCAACACAAATTTCAATAACGGACTAATCATTTAAGTCATTTTTTGAGAAACAAAATGCTAATTTGCTGGGTCAGCATTCTCAAATGTGAGTTTGTGCTGCTTTTCTCTGGAGCTGAAATGATTATAGTCAATTAATCGATTAGCCGATTGACAGAAACTTAATTGACAATTCTTTTGATAATCATCAAATCAATCGTAAGCGAAATAATTCTCATCTTCCAGCTTCTCAAATAAGAATATTTTCTGGATACATCAGTCTTCTATGATAGTAAAGTGAGCATCTTTGGGTTTTGGACTGTTTATCACATTTTAGAAACTTTGGTTTGACATTTTTCTAGACAATTAATCAGAAACATAATAGACAGATTAATCGCAAATTAGAATAATCATCCGTTTGCAGCCTTCACCAAAATTCACACCAGAATATGGGCAGGGCTGTAACGATTAGTCGCAATTTTAACAAAATAAGCAATTTGAATATTTAAACACCTTGGGAAATTTTGATGGGTATTTTTCAAAATGTTCTGACTTTTTATAGATCAAACGATTAGTCAATTAATCGAAAGTTAGTTAGTTGCAGGCCTAATGTAAATAAAAACCTTTAAAGAAGTCCTGTTAGTCACAACTGCACTCACATCCTGCAGCTTTCACAGGATCTAATTTATTTTTTATTCTAATTTCAAGGCCTCACCAGCAAATAGTCTTCATGTGAGATATATTTACATGAAACTTTAGTATACAGTATGTGGACGACGCATGAGGTGTTTTAATATTTTCAAACAGAGCAGTTTGTGCAATTGTGGTAAATCTGGGCTTGTGTGTGTACAAACGTGTGTGTGTGTGTGTGTGTGTGTGTGTGTGTTGGGGGGGGCTCATTTGTCAGCCGTAACTACCCATCAACCATGTCGGCTCACGACAGCTGTGTCTTATCTGCAGGGACCGGCTGGAGAAAGAGAAGAAGAAGAGAGAGGCCATTGAGAAAGAGAAAGAGCAGATGGAGCGAGAGAAGCAGGATCTGATGATGAGGCTCTACACGTTTGAGGAGAAGACCAAGAAGGCGGAGAAAGGTGAGGAGGGGGCTCATACATCATTTAACCCTGAGAATACAAAGGGTGTGAGTCATTGTGTGAGTCAGTGTGTGTGTATGTGCGCGTGTGTGTGTGTGAAAATAGTTAGAATATGCGTGTACATGCGGGTAGTGAGGCTAACAGCTTATGAAAGCAGGTTGTTTTGTAAACAACATGGATGATGAATGCCGAGCGGAAACGATTAAACATCTGTTATTTAATTTAGCAGTGATGTAATCTGTGTGTACAGTATGAACCCTGATGGTTAGTAATGTCCTTAATTTTGTGTTTTGAATATATTTTGTTCAGTGTCCAAACCAGAAAAACATTTGTGAGGTTTGACTTCTAGTTTTACCTGTTTCTGCTCGTCTAAAGGCAGTGCAGCAGAAACCAGCAGTGTTTCTTCAAAAATGTAAAGGGATAGTTCGGATGTTTTTGAAGTGGGGTTGTGTATTTTAGCCACCTAAAAAAAAAAAAAAATCAGTATCCGTTTAAGTGTACAAGAATATTTTCATCGCTTTACCTTTGTCAGACAGCTCTGAACTGAAGCTGTTATATCGCTCTTTTTGAAAGCCACCAGACTCCTTTGACAAAAACAGTAATTTTACCTCGCAGAACACATGAGTTGCTGGTCTACCGCTGCCTCGATCGGTTAGTTAGTTTGTTTTATTAGGTTTATTAGTTCCTAACCATTTTAAAACACCAAAGTAAAATAACACAAACCGATCAAGGCAGCAGTAGACCAGCAACTCCCGTGTTCTGCGAGGTAAAATTACTGTTTTTCTCAAAGTTTTTGTCTGGTGGCTTTAAAGAGAGCGATACAGCGGCTATGCATGAGTACCTCCTACAGCCCCACTTCAAAACATCCAAACTATCCCTTTAAGTGACTCCGGGGCTTTCTCTTTAGTAATGATTTACAAGTCTGCTGCTCATAAATTACTTCCAAATGATTTGAAGTGTTTGTTTGTAAATGCTTTAAATTCCAGCTGATTGTGGTTCCACAGCCTGAATAACACAAGTAACAGAAGTTAGCAGAGTTTGATTGTCCAGTACTTGTTTGATAGATCTAATTAGACAGTTGTCTCTATCCTCTGTCTCACTACAGTATCTCTGTATTTATTTTTTGCACAATGTAATTTTACTTTATCTGTGTTTGGGTAATATAGGTCATATTTCTGAAGCAGTATTGTGATGCTCTTTGTGATTATTGGGCAGGAAATTAAGCTGATTGAACCAACTATGTATTAATCCATGACTGAAAATAGTCCCCAACAAATACACTATTTACTCCTGGTTAAGAAACATTTGCTAAAATGCTCAGATGTTTTGTGAAATCATTTAGCCTCTTTTAAATTATAAATTTGTGATCTGTGAAGTCTTCAGTAGGAAACCTTCTGTTGAAAGGTTTCGACAGGTTGTTGGGAGATGCATTGTTTTTGGTCTTTGTTAACAATAAGAAAAATATCCAATAAGCTTTATTCTTTAAAATGGAGAGAGCAAAATCAAAGCTTCGTGGTTCTGGGTTAAAAAAAGGTAGAGAATTGTAGTTGTAATATCTCATGAAATGGCTGGAAAGCCGGTCTCTTTCCTTTACATGCTAGCAGCTGTGAGCTTTGTCTCATATCTCGTCCGTTTCTTTATTGCAGAGCTGCAGGACCAGCTGCAGAGAGCCATGATGCTGGAGCAGGAGCGGAGGAGAGCCGAGGAGGAGGCGGCTCGTCTGGAAGCCGAGCGTCAGGCCGCCCTGCTGGCTAAAGAGGAGCTGGCCCGCCACGCTGAGGACCAGAAGAAGAGTCAGGAGCAGCTGGTCAGTATTTTAATCACACCGTGCAATTTTTTAATTGTTTAATTAAAACAACCAAAGAGCTAATAGAACAATGTGTCAGGGAGAAGAAAAACACTTAATCTGTACAAAAAAACAAAGTCTATTAATAGGGCTGAACGATTTTGAAAAAAATATCTAATTGCAATTATTTTGACTGATATTGCAATTAGAAATAGAGATAAAATGACAATGGTGTGATTTTTGCGAGGATCTGTAGATTTTTTTCTTAAATCTGTAGAATACGATTTGTTGGCCGGGACATCGCTGCAGCACGACGATATTTCATTTAAAATTGTATTTTGACATAAATTTCGCCTTCAACAAATATTACAGTTCTTGCGATTTGAAAATTGCAGCAGGCCATATTGCGATTTCGATAAAATTTCGATTAAATGTTCAGCCCTACCTATTAAATATGTATGATTGTTACAAATTAAAATTAAATACATAATACAGAGAATTGTATTAGCAGTTCCTGAAAATGATAGGAAAACCAAATCGCTCGTTTTACACAAACTTCCTGCAGTTATTGTTTACTAATTGAGTTAATTGTACAGTTTATCAGTTGTTCTGTTCTGTTATCATTATGCTTTGAATATAATATGAAATATCCATAAAATATGTCACTTAGTCAGGGGTCGTTTTTTTACTAAATGATAGAAAAGGGGTCCCTTAATTAAAAAGATTGGGAACCACTGGCTTTCATTACATAGCTCCTAGCACTGACAGTATTCATAACCTTATTGATTAACTTACTGTGGCACTGTGCTGACTGACGTCACTGCTTTTTGCTGAGGCCGAGTGGGCGTTTCCATTTGAAAAATCTCGAAAGCCGGCACCTTGTTTGCCAGATAAGATAAATTAAAACCTTTTCTCACTACATTCGGCTGGAACTTTGTCCGGGTCTGTACCAGGCACACAGCAGGGTGGTGTGTTCAGCAGTGCCTGGCTACTGTAGCTCCAGACAAAACCACTTTGTAGCGTCCAGCTGGACCACACCCCGTTACTTCAGACTAACCGCCCCCTCACCCCGAGCCGCTCGTCTGTGGACCACCCAGCCACAGAACAGTGTGCTGCTCCCTCTTTCACTTTAACAGCCTGGACAGTAAAGCCGTGCTTCCCTCTCCACATTCACAGTTTCATCACACACACACACACACACACCTGCTGCGACACCCTTTATACTTAAACCCTATTAAGACGCTTGTGCAATGGATTAAGCCTCCGTGCAACTTCCACCGACTGTGACTGAAAAAGACACACGGGAGCCGCGTTATCAACAAATGTTTGAAAGCGCGCCACTTATTGATAATAGTTCACTCGCTGTGTCCCCCGTGTTTTTACTGAGCGACCAGTTTTCACAGCTGAACACCTTTTAACATAACAATTTCACGGCCAAGGAGTCCGTTCAGTTTCTTTACAACTAAAGCAGGTGTACCGTTTAATACGGAGCCTCCGGTTAGTTCAGTCTGGTGAAAGACGAGCTGTTGTGTTGGTCAGAAGGAATGCACCACAACAGTCTGGTTACGTTTCATCGGGAGGCTTTTCTTTTTTTTCCTACCAGTTTTCTGATCGTAGCGAGAGCTCTACATGCTTTTAAAGCTAAGATGATTAAACTATCAAATATGACATTATTTAAAGCTATAATATGTGACATGACATTTCCACATTGAAATGTTTAAAAAAAAAAGACTAGACTTATGTAGAAATCATTTTATTCAATGTAATGGTGCGTTACACTTGGTCACCTGTCAATGGCGGATTAGTGGATTAAGTGGATTCATTTACTTTTGCAGGATTACATTACATGAAGATCAGGAATCTCCCTTTGAGCAATGTGATTGTTTACAAAGAATTATGCTTTATGTGCTTTTGTTTTGTCTGGCTATTAGAGCCGCAACTAACGATTATTTTCATTATTGATTAATCTGCCAATTGTTAATCGATTAGTCATTTGGTCTATAAAATGTCAGAAAATAGTGAAAAATGTCCATTCCAGTTCTCAAAGTCCAAGGTGATTAAATGTCTTGTTTTGTCAGTCCAGAAATATATTCAGTTTACTATGATATAAAACAGAGAAAAGTAGGACATTTCCATATTTGAGTGGCTGAAAACAGAATTTTCTGCTATTTTTCCATGAAACATTACTTTAAAGATTAATCGATGATCAAAATAGTTGACTAATCGATTAGTCGACTCATCGTTGCAGCTCTACTGGCTATGTTTGGTTTTCTTTCTGTCTTTCTGCTGCCTCTCTTGCATCTTGATCTCAGTGAGACTAGCTGATTAAATAAAGGTTCTATATCTTCATCCACCTACATGTATTCAATCTGAAGTCTTAAATAAGTGTTTCTCCTGTTGTTTTGTATCAGGCTGCAGAGCTGGCGGAGCACACAGCCAAGATCACTCTGCTGCAGGAGGCCAAGAGACGCAAGGAGGAGGAGGCCGACATATGGCAGCACAAGGTGAGCGCTTTAACTGAGGGGAACCTGCGGCGCGCACTATCGTTCTGTCATTTACAGCAGACAAGTACAAATTGGACCTACAAGGTAGAGGTTGGCGATAAATCGATTTTTTCAATGAAATAGAATTTATGCATTAAGCCGCCTTCACATGATCGGAGCAAAACTGCGAGGTAGAGCGCAGAGGCGAGGCACATCACAGGTAAACGTAAATAATTTCTTCTGGCTGCTGTCAGCCGTCATCTCATTCGATGCGCTTTGAAAGGTCAGTGCAACGAGGTCAAAGTTGAAATCATTTTAACTTTGAACGCAGCGCACGGCGGCGGTTCCAGGCGGGGGCCGAGGGTAGCAATCCGTCTAGTCGGGCGGCACCGCTCTCCCCATAGGAAAACAATGACACGGTCAAGGTAGGAGGCTTTAGGACAATGTTTAAAAATTAAAATCAATGTTGGTAATTACCGAACGGAACCCCCTGAGCTCCCTTAGTTCATAGTAACATAGTGTCAGCGTTTTTGTTCCGGTGCTCTGCACAGATCTGACACCGGATCGCCCGCCTGCTCTCATCCCCGGCTCTCTGAAGCTTTATACACGGTGTCAGCAGCACAGAGGCTCCGCTGGTAGACAATAACCATATATCTTTAGGTTCACAAATAGAATTCACAAATATGTAGGACATTACGACAGACATTCCTGTAATCTTACGTCGCGTCGTCTGCTGTATTAACCGTGTGTTTGCTACGGGCTGATTTGCATATAGAACGGGGAAGTGAGATCTGATCACAAGTGGTTACTCTTGAGGCGCATGTGGAGATGCATTCTAATCTAATCTGATCACAAGCTGTCCACCTGTGGCACGCGAATGCCAGATCTGAAGAGTGTTTTTTTTTCTCTTCAGGGATACAACACATTTTTTTCAAGAGGCACCTTTTATTTATTTTTAAAAAACCTTAGGGGTTTGGTGGAAGCTAGGTTTGTATTTTATTAATGCCTACAGAGGAATTTATCTTTGTTTGTATGCTTTTGTTAATTATTTTTTATTGTTAAAATAAAAACAAAGCTTATTTGATAAAATAAGAAAATCTATTAAAATCGTGAATCAGATGTGGTGTGAAAAAAGTCTGAGATTCTATTTTTCAGGCCATGTCGCATATACTGCAAGGACTAAATTAGATTTGTTTCGACTCTTTCTCTGCTATTACTCATTCTCTAACCTGCCAAAACTACATACCTAAATAAACAAGGTAGTTGTGAGTCCGTTTGTTCTGGGTGCTCGTCATTTTAAACCTAAAACAAATCAAACACCAAAAAGTAAACAAATGTGGGTGAGGCAGGGAGGGAATTTAAAACTTGAAGATTAAAAAAAAACAAATACTAGACTTCCGACCACAGTTCAGAGACAAAGACGAGTAAACTCACTGATTCTTCTCTCCAGGCCCAGGAGGCCCAGAACGATCTGATAAAGACCAAGGAGGAGCTGCACATGGTGATGACGGCGCCCCCGCCGCCACCACCTCCCCCCATGTACGACCACATGGACGACAACAGCGACAGCGAGGAGAACGCCAGCGAGGAGAACGCCAGCACGCACAGCGCCGACCTGCAGACTGAAGGCATCAACGACCACCGCAACGAGGAGGACCGCCTGACGGAGGCCGAGAAGAACGAGCGCGTCCAGAAACAGCTGAAGGTGAGGAGACAGGATATTGAATTAACACCACACACAGTCAATCATCCTCAAGATGCAGATACATTATTGAATTTATTTTGTGTGATATGACAGATATCTTTCACTATGATGCAAGTCTTTTTCACACGTTACTGAGCGTGACTGTATGTGTGTTTATCCTCTCTTGTGTCACAAAAAAATAACTGATTATGAGGACCTATTATAGGTCTATATTAATTGGGACAAATGATATTTTTGTACCGTAATATTACCAGATAGTTACTGTGTCGTCACTACGCTTTGTTGTTGAACTGCTAAAAGTTCAACACACCTCCTTTTCACTTTCTGATGTAACTGGATGTAATGCCCTGTGTTAACTTGTTACCACGGTTACCAAATGATTTTTTTCATAAATGCAGGCTATACAGATCAGAGTTGCTCACAATCACGGGGTTCATACAAGTGCTTGAATTTTGTGGGGGAAAATTAAGTGCTGGAATACCTTGAAAATAGTCAATCTTTTAACAAAGTGCTTAAAAAGTGCTTGAAATTCAAATGAACGACACAAAGCTTATATTTTGCCCATAATTGTGTTCATCAAGTCAGCCAAAAAAAAACCCAAAACAATGGTAATCTATTGAGTGGCTGGTAGATTTTAGAGTCCACCAGCCACAGTGGCAGGTGGACAGAAAAGTTGCGATGATTCACAATTTTTTTAAAATTTATTTTTTTGTTTTAATCTAAAAAAAATAGATTTGAAAATGAATTATTTGCTTGAAGTGAAGTCTTTGAAAATTTAAAAATAGTGCTTGAAAAAGTACTTGAATTTCATTTTGTAACGTCTGTGTGAACAGTGCAGTCAGCAAATGGATTTAACAGTATATAGCTTAGCTTTTGAATCCGTGCTGAAATCAAATATGTAAATTAATTGTGCAAACGTGGCAGTTTGTTCAATCAAACAGGTTGGGTGACAACGTTAGTTTCTCCCTGTGTTTGCTGCTGCACACCCAGTGTGAAATTGCTCTGAGGCTTTCTCACCTTTACCCATACTGAGACGGGACCTGATTATTTTTGTTTCTAAGTTTGATGTTTTCTCATCTGGTGCTTGGACAGATCATCAAATTCGCTGCCACGGACCACAATTTCTGACTTCGACACAACTTACAGTTGAAAATAATACGAATATCTCAATGCAGGGCTGTACACGACTCTGGATTTTGTCAGTCAAATAGGATTTGGCTGTTCAATACGAATATTCAACTATTTGTTCCTTTTTTCATATAGGCTATCAAGCAACGTATTATTGAACTGCCAGATTTTTGAACGTGGTTCGGCGGGACGTTCGGGGTGA
>JAOVVB010113388.1:0-12711 GCA_028570985.1 Heterobranchus longifilis
GTCTATGAGGCGCCGAACTCTGCTAGCATCAGTGCGCGAGACCGAGTGTGTTCACTCCGCGCTCAACTAAAGTTTTTTTTAATAATCAAATGTCTCCGCGTCGCGACACAAAGAATCGATTATGAAATTCGTTGCCAATGCTTTTAGTAATAGATTTTTATCGATTCATTGTTGCAGCCCTAATTGCGTCATCGCATAAGCTTATCGAAACGAGGGCACAGCAGTATTTAAAACAAAAGAAGGTCCAATTAAATGTTATTTATTTATTTGGCCAGGCTGTGTGTGTGTGTTTACCTCTCTTTACAAGTTGTATGTTGTTCCATGCGTCAGTTCATAACCCCTGAAACAACAGCATGAAAAAACTTTGCCATCAGACTGGCCTGCCCAATGGGGGTCGATTAACAAGTACGTGCATCATAAGGAATAACAATGAGAATACAATTTTTATGATTACTACTGTACCAGTAATTGCTGCTTACGCAGATTTACATGACCTATTAGTCTGTAATGAGTAAATAAGCGACTCACAAAGCAAAACGAAAAAGGATGTAAAATGCAAATGCTTGCAACAATGTAATTATTTCTTCATTTATATTAACCAGAGATAATGACACATTTCAAATGCAGGTTCCAACCAGTGAAAGAGAGCGCAAACATCTGCTGTGATCAGAGGCTATTTAAAATTTGACATGAGACGGATTTGAGAAACAAATACAAATTTACTCGGTTCGAGAGTCGAGTTCTTAAGGTGGAACTTTATACTGTGAAACGCTTTTTACCATAAAAAATAATATAAATGCAGATAATCCATTCCAGCCACCCAAAAAATATTACCAGTATTACCAATTTCCAACACTATAGTCATATTTTTGCATATAAAAATAATCAAAACATTAAATGAAAATTTAAAAAACATATAATAAAGTAAAAAATTAAATTAATAGACATTAAACCACCAAAAAAAAAAAAAAAAAAATTATTCATTCAGTTCAGTCCCTCATATGCCAAAAATGCCTTCGCATGCTTGTAAAATTTCAGTTCTTACGGCAAAAATATATGAGGCGGGTCATTCATATGCCGAGGTACCACAGTATTTATTATTATTATTAGTATTATTAGTATTATTATATATAATTGAGCTAAATAGTACAGAGATCTTTATTTTAGCCAGGAATACCGTACGAATCATTAGGATTTAGCTGATGCATAAACACTGATTGTTAATTGGTTATATAAACAAGCTAATCATGATCAGTTGTTGAATAACTGCCATTTGTAGAACTATTGTATAAAAACAAATCACACTTGATGTCATGCTGTTGTACTGAATATAAGCACGGCGGTGATATTTTTAGCAGTCGTGCTGATATTTAATACAGTAGCACTCCTTCACATGTAATATTCTTTAATTAGTACGTCGTTGTGGGGTTTTTTTCTGCATGATTCATGCACAATACAGATGTGAAAGTAGCAAGATAGCCATCTAATGCTAGACAGGTAAAAAATAAATAAAAAATAATTAAAAATAAACAAAGCACCACCAGAATAAGCACAGCTGTTTATAAAGCAGATTAGAGAAATCTTGCCCAAAGACAGTAAGAGGGGAAAAGCTTCTCTGTTTTGATTTCTATGACCTGGTGTTAAATCAGACGGAAATTTCAGAACAGGCCTTTGTCCACTTTTCTTTCAGGTACAATGGCATATCTGAGCTGATATATGTTGTGTTTTAGAAAATTTCCCACTAATCTGAACCCAACAGGTCCGACTGAATTACTGTGATAAAATAATAAACTGTGATAAAATTGCACCCATGGAATGTTAATGCCATTGTCTTTATACTGTAGTAGCCTGTAATTTATTTAGCATTAGCATTATCTACAAATTTGACTGATATTTTCCAATATTATATACAATGCAAAGGCTAGCAAAGGCTTGGACCATTTGGTCCAAGAGCAACTGCAGCACACATGAAAATACCAAATGCTGGCTATTATAGTAAGGTGTCAAAACACACAGTGCATCACATCTTCCTGTTTATGGACCTGTGAAACAAGACCTGTCAGAGTGCTCACACTGATTTCTGTCCACCACTGAAAATATCTACAATGTGCATGTCCTGGCACCAGGATGCACTATGGGAAGATGATCTCAATTTGCTCAAGCACTTATTGGATGTGCTATACAAACAAGAAAAAAAATTACCCATTTTTGCACACAAAAATACCCTACCCAACATGCACAACTTCTTGCAGAAGTGGTAGTGCTTTTTAAGCAGACTTTTAGTGACTTTATTGCATTTATTTGATGCATTTTCATTGCATCAAAATGTGCTACACGCCATTTGAAAATTAAACTTACAGTATATCTGCATAATATTTATTTCATACATTTACAGTACCAAAAATATTTAAGCACATATTTTTTGTAAGAAAATCTTAGAGGGTAAAATGTTTTCATTAAGATTTAGCTTAATACAGCTTTAAAACATAATAAGCAGCTTTGATATGAGGGGAAAAGCTATATAATATATAAAAGTATAAAATTGCTAATTAGTTTTTAAGTTATGTTTGAAATAACTCTTATAGTGAATGTATGTTTGAAATAACTATGTCGTGAATGGTTTTGTACATAATGCACACATGATATACAGCGGAATCTCGTCTGAAAGTTCTTTAGGGCAAAAAATTTGTATTGCGATACAAATTTTGTCATAAGAGATAATCTTGTTGGACTTTAGGCTGCTCCCACTGTCAGGTCGCCACAGCAGACCATCCAATCCGCACACAGAGGATTTACGCCAGATGGCCTACCTTATGCAACCTTCCCATTTTATCTTGGTATAACTTGGGTTTGGGCACTGGGTAGGAATTAAACCTGGGCCTTCCTCATGAGAAATTATCCATTCCAGCCACACAAAAAATTGAATCTTTTTTTTTTTTTTTTTAAACGAAAAAACGAAAAATCACATAGCTTTTAAACACACATCGAAGACAAAGTTGGTATCATGGGTTGACTCTTTTGAAACCGCTTTCGCTGACTGAAACGAATTGAGAAACACTTTTCTTGGCTTGACTTCTGTTCTGTAAATATGCAAAAAGTTTGTTTGTTCTGTCATGATTAAAGCTGACTTCATTCTATAAGAAATGTATCATTTATCATTATACAATAACGTCCGTTTAATATTAAACCATTCAGAATATCTCGTCTTCCCCCTGTAACCAAATAATCGTGACGACACAAATATGCAAATAAGGCTATATGACCTCTCCTGGTGAATCTAGCAGTGAGTTATCTATCAAATTACCCCTGAAACAAGTTGACAGCTGCTTTTCCGCTGCACTCAGGATACTAGTCTTGGTAGTGATGAAATCGCCCATACAGTACTTATTTTTTAAAAAGAGTGATAAGGCTTTTCTAGGCCTGTTCTAGATTTTTACAGTAGATTATGTTAAAGTATTTGATCAGTCCACCAGAAGGTAATCAAAATACTAGTTTGTATTTTAAGTAGCCATCCAATTACAATAGTACGATTGTGTTGAAATTATCTTGGAAACTTTGCGATGTTCTTCCAAACTGCTGCACTAATGGCGCTCCATAAACTTCAGCTCAGTCTGATGGGAGCAGACGCTTCCTAAACCAGGAACAGGCTACGTTTGTTAGAAAGCGAGTGTACAATGTCTAATGACGGCGAAGGAGAAAATTTTCTTTTGTACTTACTTTTTTTTTTTTTTTTTTACTGAAAGCGGACTTTGTTTTGCGAGGGTTGGAGACGCCGAATATCAGGATTTTAACTTCTCACACCTGGCGCAGGTGAAACTGCCTTCACTTCCGATACACCTGTCAAACCTGTTGCCCTGGTCGTAAAGGACCCCAAGTAACAATTGCACTAAAGAAAATATCTTCATATACCTCTCTAAAACGTAAAGAAAGCCTTATTAAATTGACTCAGCATTTTTTGCGGGAGAGAATAGATTATATTGTACCATGTTCATAGTTTTGGATCAGGCACAGTTTGGACAAAGCTGAAAAAAATGACGTCGCCTAAATGAGGACCCAGAGCGCGTTGCCATGGAATCAGCACCTGCGCAGACGTAAGCCCTCGATAATATTGTGCCAAACAAGCACACAGTAATGTAATATCAAATAATAAATACAAATTGCGATAATATATGAAACCTACCAGATAATGTATATCATAATAAATAATAATAATTTTATTTAATAATTTTCATAATCTCAATTTTCAGATTTTTTTTTCCCCACATGGGATCTAATGGCAGTAGAGCACAAAACAATTTATTATTAAGAAAAAATCAATTAAATGACATTAATTCAGAATAATCAATTCTGTCAAGGTGGGTTGGAAATGGTATAGTCTTGGTTTTAAAAATATGTGAAATAAATGAATGTTTCTTTCTTTTTTGTTTGTGTTTGTTTGTTTGTTTGTTTGTTTGTTTGTTTGTTTTTGTCAAATTCTTAATGGCAGTAAGATTGGCCTGAGAATGCTTCAGTTTCTAATCCATAAGTTTGCATGTTAATTGCATCCCCAGGGTCGAGGGTTTGATTCCTGCCTTGGATCTTTATGCATGGAGTTTGCATGTTCTCCCCATACTTGGTGGGTTTCCTCGATCTGCTCCGGTTTCCTCCCACTGACCAAAAGCATGCAGATCAGGCTAATTGGTGTTTCTAAATTGCCCATAGTGTGTGTGTGTGTGTGTGTGTTTGCCCTGTCCAGGGTGTACCTGCCTTGTGACCAAAGTCTCCTGGGATAGACTCCAGGCCCCTCGTGAACCTGTAACAGGATAAGCGGTATAGAAGTGATTGAATGAATGATTACAAAAATAATTTTAAAATGTGTGAATAAACTGATTTAATAAATGCATTTTAAGCTAAAAATCTTTTTTAAACACATATATGACTTTAGAGTATTTTAAAACAATTCAGTGTTTGTTGCTGCTTCTGTACATCAGCACACAACACTTCCACATACTTAAAACTACAATAATATTTATGATGGCACTGTGGCGTAGTGGTTGCACTGTGGCCTTGCACCTCCATGGTTGAGGATTCAAATCCCACCTCAGGTCTGTGTGCGTGCATGCGCTGAGTGTGCACTTGGTGGGTTTCCTCTAGGTGATACAGTTTCCTCCCACAGACCAAGACATGCAGATTAGTTGGCAATTAATTTTTAATTTATATATGCCTGCATCACATCTTGTGTGGGAGCAAATTAATTGTGAAGTTTGTTTAGAGTTGTATTGAAATACGAAACAGAATCTAATATAAAATCGGGATATTTATAAATTCATGATACTTCTAGAATAGCAATACAAATCAAACCGGCACTTAGGTATTGTGAAAATATGGTATCAGGTGATTTTCATCCCTACAAGCTAAGTACCAGTTCTCAATACTGAAGAGAAAGACCCGGCAGAGCCTGCCTCAGCTGCCTCGACACTGCTGAGTGTCCAGACAGGCTTTGTTCTATTAGGATTTACTTTGAAACAAAATAAGGATTAATTCTTTATTAATTTAGGGTTCGTAAAAAAAAAATTAACAACTGATGAATTAAAAAACTGAAAACCAATATCTGTTAATTATGCCAAAGACAAACACCTTTAAACAAATAGCCGCCTACATACCAAATGGATTCAGGATCAGAAGTATTAATCTTATATTGTATTAAACACTTTAATAGCTTTAATACCTATTAAAAAGGGAAGCAGTGACAACCAACGTAATGCCAACTTGATAAATACTAGATCGCCGACAGTTATAGGTCAGGCTTTAATTAAAACAGCCTTTTGTAATGGTGTAGATTAGGTTAGCCCTGTTGGATAGCTTTTGCAGATATCATTCATATGGCTGTGTTTCATCCATCAGTAGGGGGCAATATGTGATTCTACTATGTATTTAAGATGACTTCTTGATGCCAACTAAGAATCTCCTGGGGAAATTCAAACGTTGAATACAAATGTCAACGTTTTTTTATTCTCCTTTTTGTCTAAGGTTACATCAATGTGTCTTGACAGGAATCCCTGTTTTTGGCATCTCAAGAAAAACCTGTCTTTTTTCCACTGCCTTGTGAGCTGAGATCAGATTAGTCAATGGTAATATTATAGCACAAAATAATTTCAGTGTGTAAAAGCATGACGTATGTGAACACAGACTAAAATAAACTTGGTATGCGTCTGTGTATGTCTTAGGTTTCAGCTCTTATGCATATAACCAACGCTTTACATTTCAGTCTTGGTTTCCTGGTTGTTAAATATGTCATTTTAAAAACGATACCTTTTAATTAACTTTTTTTTAAAAGTAAAAAGTGTTGTTTTTATTTAAGTGAATCACATTGTTGTTTTTTTCTTTCAGAATTTGTACACGCTCACTCACTCACTCATCTTCTATACCGCTTTATGCTGTATTCTGGGTCACGGATGGCCTGGAGCCTATCATGGGAGGCTTAGGGCACGAGGCGGGGTACACCCTGGACAGGGTTCCAGTCTATTGCAGGGCAAGAATTTGTACAATCAAGGCAAAATTTACATATTTATATGGTTTTGTCATATATTGAATACCTTGCTTTTGTTGCCAGCGTTCCTAACACAGCAGAGCAGACTCACTATAGCTTCATTATACAAATTATCTTGTGTCACTATTTTGGTATAGTAAGATCATAAAGATTGTATGTAAGATATAAACATTTTATTTGCGCAAATATGTCCTTTCAAGAAAGTAAACAATCACAGACTCAGTCACGATATCTATAGGCCTATGGAAATATTCAGAAATTATTTATTCCATTCATCCATCTCTAATATCCACTTTTCTAGTATCACAGTGGATCTGGGACAAGGATCTGGGGGAAGGAATGGGACAGCAGGCTGTTGCAGGCCACCATTCACACAATGCCCAAAAATCCTGCCATGGGTCTTATCAGTCCATAACATTCAACATGGTTAGGCAACATTTAGGTTAGCTTGGGTGATTTTTTCTCCCTTATGCAAGTGTTTCAGTCTGGCCACTCCATCCAGGACAAGTGAAGAATATAAGAGATTGGTGTCACATGCGGAGTCACTTACCAGAATATTTTTTTTCATTTTCTTTAATGTTGCCAAAGTTGTTATCTTGTCAAGTTTTCATCTTGTGGTTTTGTCCATTTTAAAGGAACATCCTGTTCTCAGTAATGTCACTGTCATGCTCCATTTTTTTCACTTGTCAATAGCAGCCAGCTGAAACCAAGATGATGTCAAAGAAGCAAAAACTCAGAAACAAAAAGAAATAGATAGTCTTTGTTTAAGGTGAATCAAATCACTTAGCCGATGATTGAATTAGTTTTGAATTTAATTTATTCTGAACACTTTCATGTGCTGCCTTATAAAAGGGTGTGCAAATCTGATTATTCAACAACATTATTGTAAATTTTCTTTTGCTTCTAACGTTTGTACTGGTTTTATTTTATATTTGAATTTCTTGGTTGTTATATCACATTAACCGTGATTTATGGTTTATGTTGTTTTCCTTTCTCTTTTCTTGTTGAATCTTGTTGAACAGACTTGCGCGGACCATACATACCCACTGTAGATACAGATCAAGACATTGCATTGCACCCCTAATCAAGAACCAGGTATGCAGCCATACAGTACTTCCCAATCCTGGCACCAAAGTGGTGGAATAAACTTTCCATAGCTGCCTTAACTACTGAGTCATCACCTGTCTTAAGGCAAAGACTGATGATCCATCGGTATGGTATTTTCAAACTGTGACCTATTTATACTAGAATGAGGACATGTTTTTTGATTGAGACTGCAAAGAACGTCTGTACGTCACTCTGGATTAAAGCTAAATGCTGTACATGTAATTATGCTTCTAAGGAAAGCCTTACATATTCTATATTTAGCATATCAGAGTTTTTACTTTTTGGATAAAAAGATGTTACATTGAACCGTTTTTTTTTGTTGTTGTTGTTGTTTCCATGTTGTTAAGCACATCGGGAGACTGGTTCTTTTGTTTCTACGGCACTGGTGGACTTTACAAGGCTACGTATGATGCTCAACCCTCCTGCTTTTTCGTCCAGGCTTTGGGACTGACAACGGCCGAGTGATTTTTCTATGGGCTTAGGGGAAAGGGCCTTGCTGAGTGGTCCAACAATGGCAACCGGGTGTCAGGGCTCGAACCCCTCACTTTTTGATCAGCAACCCAGTGTCTCAACCACCTGAGCCACCATTTCTCCTGGTATCGATATACTTGCCAGCAATATTTTTATGCTGTTTCTTTTTCCTAAAATCTTCCAATCCCTGTCTATCGTACACTTAAGCTGGCTTTTGTACGTCGGCAATGACCTACAAATTCTGTAGTCTTTGTGAGGGAGCACACTTAAACATGCACAGTAACGCAAGCACAGTCTCAAAACATGAATCATGCGTATGAGTCATCCAGTGAATTTGTGCAGACGTCAGGTTCCTATTTCCTGAAGGAGGCTCTGAAGCCCTTGGCTCACAGAATGCGGAAGCAGCATTCCCTGCCCCAGTCTGGAAGCCAAGAGAACGACGAACTCACTGCTCCCATCTGGGTTTCATACTGTACTACTACCTCCCCAGATGTCAACCTTACACACCCAACTATGCAAGAAATGTAACAGGTGTCGCCTCCTCCCTCCCTACAACAGTGTTTTCAAGCACTGGAAAAGGCATCTGGCCAAAATGTAAACAAACCAAAGTGCTATTTTTTTGTTGTTGTTTTGCATATTGGAACTTGTTAGACTGTACAATAAATCTTAAGAAACTTTTTACACAGAGACTTTTCTAGTGCTATTTTTTCATTTATGATGAAAAATAATAATAATAATGTTATTAATCTTTCGACTGCTCCTATCAAGGGGTCACCACAGCAGACCACCGATCCACACACAACTTGGCACAGGTTTTATGCTGGGTGACCCTTCCTGACACAACCCTCCCATTTTATCCAGGCTCTGGACCAACAACGCAACCAGTGGCTGGGGTCTGGGCATTGAGTGGGTATTGAACTCGGCCCGTCATATGGCAGGCAAGAAACCCACCACTGAGCCGCCAGTGTCCAATAATAATAATAATACATTTTATTTATATACTGTAGGTGCCTTTCTAGCCACCAAAGGTCACCTCCAAAATTCTCAGAAATAAATTAACATATATTTTTAATAAGTTAATAATAATTTTCTTAAGGAGAAAACTTATTATTAACGTTTTTCAATTTAATTAACTTTTTAAAAGTGTGTAGTACAGTTAAACATATACATTTTTTGTATATTTAGTTCCCACTTGGAAAATTCTAAAAGAAAGAAAGTAGTTGTTTAATATCTTGAATATTTAAGATTAAAAAAAAAATCTACAAACTCTATTTCTAGGTGCTAAAATGTATGCAAATTTGTGATAATTACCATATTAGATTCACTGAACAAAAGTTCACTCCCCAATCAAAGCAAAAAGGCGATATGAAAAGCCGAATATGAAGAAACTGAAATTCAGCTGAATATTTCAGAGATTCTACTTTTCACTCAAATTGTTGTCAGTATTGCAATTTATAAGAAAAGTTTTTGTAACAAATCTGAGAATAATGCAAAATTCAAACATCATTAATCCTCTCAGACTTTTACATAACATAATAGATAATAACGTCATTTAAAGATGTCATTAAAATTTAATTATACCAAATACCAAATTGTACAGTCATTCACACTGCCCTGTTATTATCAACTGTTCGTAGTGCTTACATACTGTTGTAATGCCGCGGGCTTGTTTGTGTAGAACCTTTAAAATGCCGCCTTGGCAATAATCTAGCTTTATTTCGAAAGATATACAGTATATTTAAATGCTTTGTATATTTTAGCTGTGTTCAAATCTTGGTTCAGCTTCATTCCCCTACCTTTTTTACATTTCTGTTTATATTTTATAAGCTGCTTGTTATTAGCTCCAGATAAATTCTGGCATTAAATACATGGATTTATTTTAATAAAAGGAGTTTGAATGGTACATAAAATTGAATAGTTTATTTTAATTCATAAACAAGTTATTGCCTCTGTAGGGCACGAAAGTCCATTTTCAGGAGTTTCTACTCCTCCTCCGATTAGACACACCTGGATTGTTTAATTACTTTGGAGAGTAATTAATCTATTGCGTGGCAAAAACGACCTTTTGAGCACAGTAAGATTCAAAACTAGGTGGGGTTTCTTCTCAACACCTCTGTTGTGAGCTCCAAAGCTCACACTCCAGGGAAGTAAATGTAACTCTTTAGTGATTTGGTCAGCGGTTTGGGACAGGTGACCAACCAATTAACTAATCTTACCATATTAATAATGTTAATAAAACAGGTTTGTGACAGCTTTACTGAAACTGATTGAAATAATGTTAGTAATAAAAAAATTTAATTTTCCGTCAGTATTTCACTGGCAGTTACTGCCATCTTTCTCAGAGCTCAGAGGGCAGTTAATTCATCAATTCTGTTTTCTGCAATGGTTCTGTTTTTGTAATATCAGGTAATTTCCATCCCTACCAGATAAGCACCAGTACTGTTTGTTCTTAATTTCCCTGTTCTAAAGTCAATTTGAGCAGCAGATATTGTTTTGGGTAAGTCAAGAGATTTTTACAGTCAGTATAGTAACCTGACAAATCTTGATTGGTTAATCCTATATCACTCCATAGCCAATAAAATGTGCTTATGTATGCACAAAACATTAATGCACATATACAGTGGATATAAAAAGTCTACACAACCCTGTTAAAATGGCAAGTTTTTGTGATGTTTTATCATTTTATAACTTTTCCACTATGTGACCTCTAACGCGTACAACTCAATTAAAAAACAAACTGATTTTTTTAGCTGTGGAGTAAAAATAAAAACCTAAATAAATGTGGTTGCATAAGTGTGCACGCCCTCTTATAATCGGGGATGTGGTTGTGTTCAGAATTAAGTACTGTAATCACATTCACACTCATGTTAAATAGGAGTCATTTAAAGCGCCTCTGATTTACCCCAAATAAAGTTCAGCTGTTCTAGTAGGCTTTTCCTGACATTTTCTTAATGGCAAAGGCCATGGTCTACATAGAGCTTCCAAAGCATCAGAGGGTTTTCATTGTTAAAAGGTATCAGCCAAGGCATTAGATGTACTATGGAACGGAAGTGAAGACATCACCATTTGGAGAAAATAGCGAGGCTGCCAAGAGGAATACAGCAACATTAAAAGAGCTGCATGAATTTCTGGCAAGTACTGGCAGTGTATTACATGTGACCACAATCCCCCGTATTCTTCATATGTCTGAGCTATGGGGTAAGGTGAAGAAAAACATCCAAGCCTGGCTAAATTTTGCAAAAACACATTTAAAGTCTCCCAAAAGCATGTTGAAAAAGATTTTATGATCTGATAAACCAAGGTGGAACTTTTTGTCCATAATCCCAAAAAGGATGTTTTTGATGGCACATCACCAAAAGAAGACCATACCCACAGTAAAGCATGGTGGCGGCAGCATTATGGTTTGAGGCGTTTTTTTTCTTCAGCTGGAATTGGGGCCTTCAAAACAGTCAAAACAGAGAAATTTACTGTATGAACAGTTCTATATACAGTACCAGTCAATGTTGGCATAAAAAACCTTCAGGCTTCTGCTACAAAGCTGAAGATGAAAAGGAACTTCATCATTTAGCATGACAATAACCCAAGGCACGCAACCAAATCAACAAAAGAATGGCTTCACCAGAAGAAGATTAAAGGTTTGGAATGGCCCAGCCAAAGCCCAGACATGAATCCGATTGAAAATCTGTGGGGTGATTCGAAGATGGCTCTACACAAGAGATGCTCTCACAATCTGACAGATTTGGAGTGTTTTCACAAAGAAGGGTGGGCAAATACCACCTAGTGAAGAAGTGCCATGATGATAGACTACTACCGAAAAGAATAAGTGCCGTAATAAAATCAACAAAGTATAAGTTTAAGGGTGTACATATTATGCAACCACATTTATTTTAGTTTTTATTTTAACATTAATTAATAGGTCATAGGTCACATTAAAGGTGCAAAAAGATCTGAAATTATTTATTTTGGTAAAAATTGTGGTCAAAATCACCAAAACCTGGCATTTTAAAAGGGGTGTGGAGACTTTTTATGTCCACTGTATACTATATAATCAACTACTCTGTATATGTGTTATGTTTACCACTCATAAAGCATTTAATATTTCAAGGAGGATTCAAACAGGAATTACCGCTTAACTATTGTACATCCCTGTCTTAAGATCATGATAGAAGAGTGTAGTCCAGAACACATAGAGAATTTTCTCCAGCAAAATTGCATGGGGCAACATTCTTTCACTTACAAACTCACTCATCTTCTATACCGCTTATTCTGTACAAAGGGTCACAGGGGTCTGGAGTCTACCCCAGGAAACTTAGGGCACGAGGTGACGTACACCTTGCATGGCGCCAATCCATCTCGCATACTCATTCACACACTATGAGCAATTTAGGGACACCAATTACCCTAACCTGCATGTTTTTGGACTGTGGGAGGAAACCCACCAAGCACGGGGAGAACATGCAAACTCCATGGACACAGACATGTGGTGGAAATCGAACCCTCATCCCTGGAGGTGCAAAGCGACAGTGTTTGAACTTTCACCTGCACAACACACATGATGTTATTTCTATCTGTTATCACCCAGATGAGGATGGGTTCCCTGTTGA